>ML795183.1:204088-227930 GCA_009831015.1 Picea engelmannii
GACCTGAAGATAAGAATGTAATAGGTTCCAAATGGGTGTTCAAAAATAAAATGAATGAAAAAGGACAAGTTGTTAGAAATAAATCTAGATTGGTCTGTAAAGGGTATGCACAAGTTGAAGGTTAGGACTTTGATGAAACTTTTACACCAGTGGCAAGATTGGAAGCCATCAGAATGTTCCTTGCATATTCATGCCATAAGAACTTTAAAGTGTATTAGATGGATGTTAAGTCAGATTTTCTTAATGGAGATCTAGAGGAAGAAGTATATATGGAGAAACCTAAAGGATTCTCATTGACAGATAATCCTAATTATGTTTGCAAGCTAAAGAAGGCCTTATATGCACTAAAACAAGCACCACAAGCTTGGTATTATAGACTGGACACATTTTTACAAGACAAAGGGTTCAAGAAAGGTACTGTTGACAACAATCTCTACATTAAGTCTGAAGGTGATAATTTACTAGTTGTTTTGGTTTATGTAGATGATATTATTTTTGGTTGTACTAATGAATCATCTATTCAGTGATTTGCTAACTCTATGCAAATAGAGTTTGAAATGTCCATGATAGGAGAACTGTTATATTTTCTTGGTTTAAAAGTAAATCAGAGTTTTGCAGGAAGTTTTATCTCTCAAGAAAAATATTTGAAAGAAATGTTGAAGAAATTTTAGATGGAGGATTCCTCCCCTATTAGTACACCTATGGTGGTTGGTTGAAAGCTCAGTAAAGATGATATGTCACTCGATGTTGATAAAAGGACATACCGATCAATGATAGGCAGTCTTCCGTACATCACAACATTCCATCCTGATATAATGCAAGATGTTGGAATGGTAGGTCATTATCAGTCAACTCCTAAACAAAGTCACTTGATAGCTATCACAAGGATATTCAAATACTTGAAGGGAACAATGAATTATGGTCGGTGGTATCCCAGAAATCAGAATTTTCAGTTAACTGCTTATTCAGATGCAGATTGGGAAAATTGTGTGGATGAGAGAAAGAGCACCAATGGAGGTGCCTTCTTCCTAGGTGACTCGTTGGTAGCATGGATTAGTAAGAAGCAGGGATCTATTTCCTTATCAACCACAGAAGCAGAGTACATTGTTGTTGCTACTTGTTGCACTCAAATTTTGTGGATGATTCAAACTCTTGCAGATTTGAAGGTAAACTATACTGTTCCGATTACAATTCATTGTGATAACACCAGTGCCATTAGTGTCTCCAAGAATCCTGTTTTTCACTCCAAGACTAAGCATATCCCAATAAAATACCATTTTATCAGAGAACAAGTTACAAACAGAGTCGTTCAGTTGAATTATATTCCTTCCACATAACATATAGCTGATATCTTTACTAAACCGTTAGCAGAAACCCCTTTTGGATATCTTCGTCAAAAGTTGGGGGTTATAACTGCTTTCGTCTAATTTGTTCACCTGATCAGGGGGAGTACTTATTGAATATATGGTGTATTTATAAGTCGCTCATAGTTGACAGGGGGAGTATGTACTGCAGCAACTCAGGGGGAGCATGTTTCTTCTTTGAAATTCATGTCAAAGGGGGAGCAAGTGTGGTAATTTCAAGGGTGCTACAGTGGTATAGTTGCATGTTTTTCAAGGGGTTTCCATCAATGCCAAAGGGGGAGATTGTTGGCATGTTTTTTAGATAGAGGCAGAGTATGAGTGTTTGTCATTGATGGCGAACCTCAGCACGATCAATAGTGTAGCGATAATGGCAAGATCAACAGTGTAAGCTCAAAAGGAGGAAAATAGTAAAAGCATGACAAAGGTTTCGTTTCGGAGTTTCGTAGATCGGGAAATCCAAAGGAAAGAGGTTCAAACTCGCAATAACAATCCTGACTGTTGGAGTCATAGGACACATGGCAAGCGATTGGAATTTCGCTGACTTGCACATTGGAGGAGTAAAAAAAGCATGGTGTGGGAACTCGCGATGTGCAAGATCACGAAATGATCTGGACCGTTGAATCATTGAGATCATGGATCGTTGATCAGGCTCGATGCAGTTCATAAGTTCACGAAATACGAAGCACCTTTTGGTGCAGCCCGTGGTCACCGCCGGTGGTCACGTGAGGTAAAGAAGCTAGTGGTGCTAAGCTCCATCTCAGAGTCTCGACGATCGTGACTTGGAGTATCGAGATCCTTCATCACAGGAATCGCGATATGCGAGATCGCAATGAGATCTGGACTGTCGGATCATTGGAGATCTTGACTGTTTATCAGGCTTGATGAAGTTCATAAGGTCGCGAAATACGAAATGCCTTTTGGCGCAGCCTGTGGTCACCATCGGTGGTCATGTGAGGGAAAGAAGCTAGTGGTGCTAAGCTCCATATCGGAGTCTTGGCGATCGTGAATTGGAGTATCGAGATCCTTCATCACAGGAATTGCAATATGAAAGATCGTGATGAGATATGGACCGTCGGATCATTGGAGATCTCGACCGTTGATCAGGCTCGATGAAGTTCATAAGTTCACAAAATATGAAACGCCTTTTAGTGCAGCATGTGGTCACCGCTGGTGGTCATGTGAGGGGAAGAAACTAGCGGTGCTAAGCTCCATTTTGGAGTCTCGGTGATCGTGACTTGGAGTTTCGAGACACTTCATCACAGGAATGCCGAAATGCGAAATCATGAAATTCAAATTCTGTTTAGCACTCGGTCACAGCTAGTGGGCATATGAGATAAACGTGAAATCCTGTGGATTTAATCTAACAGTGCTGGTTAATTGGAAACTTGATCGAAGGGTTACTGTTTCACCTCACAGGTAATCGATCAGTTATGATTCAGTTAGCAGAACCGAATCATGGTTCTTGGATGGTTGGCGATTTAGTTGCTGAGGCGTTTTTCCCCAAGAAGATTAGAGGTGCAACTGAAGAGGATGGGAATAAAAGAAACACGCTGTGACTGTGCGCGAGGTGTGGGTGTGCTGAGTGAAAAATTAATTGAATTGTAGAAAGATAAAATTACAGTATGCACAGTGGAAAGAAAACAAAGAGATGAGGAACAAAAGCTGAATATAACAGAATAGTGGAAGAGAGCAGAAAATGCACATATCAAAGATGTATATCTATGAGAAGAAGATAATTCTGAGGTGTGTATGCTGAGACAGAGGATACGATCAGAAAGTTGAAGAGGATGCAAGAAGGGATACACTGATGCAGGCAGAGCAGAGCGGCATAGATGAAGAGTGATAAGCCTGGTAAGCAAATGAAAACTATTGAATCATTGTAATAAATTCACAGAAAGAAAAGTTTTATATTTCAGGGTGGTCGGGAGGTGCTAGGGAGGAGTATTGTCCTCAGAGGTTCAAGTGGGTGCTTGAACATAGGGAGTTGTATCTTCCATTTGGTTGCATCTAGAGAAACCAAGGTGGCAGGGTGGTGCAAGGGAGAACAAGTGCTCTTTGTTATACAGGTTGGAGCCTGTGTAACTGGAAGTTGGTGCTTCCATCCAGTTGGTGCTGGACCACTCAGGGAGTTGGTGCTTCCTTCTAGTGGGTGCTAGAGAAACCAGAGAGTTGGTTCTCTCAAACATGTTGGAGCTTGTAAAACAGAGGTAGTAGCCTCACATTGAGTTGGTGCTCAATTATAGATGATGTATAGAACTTAAAAGATTGCCTATCATTTCGAAGAAGAAGAGGTTTTCTCCCTTTATGGGTTTCCTCGTGAAAATCTGTCCTTGTGTATATCTTATGTGTGACTGATGCTCATTGTTTATGTTGTCCATATGTTGTATAATATTGATGATCACTTGAAGAAAGATTAAGAATGTTTTAATAGACTTAAAATTGTTTAAGCACAATAACAATTGATTCACCCCCCCCTCTTAGTTGTCTTAGTAATTTCAACAGTTTCTTCAAAAGGAAAATAGGCCATATTATTTTAGGTAAAAATTTCAGAATCATATATGGCATATTGGACATGTGACATTCCATACAAGTTTTTTTATCTAGAAAGGGCCAAGAATCAACAAGTTTTGGGAAAGTTACCATAATTTCACTTGGCACATCAAATTTTGGTTTGATACATGTCATTGTAGAGAAAACATATTAGAGTAATATATGAAAATGTTTAGACTCATAAGGAATCCTTTTTTAGAGATACATGACAACTAAGGTCGGCTAGCAATATAATCTCCCAATTCAGGTTTTAAAGGTACGTAACTTATAATTAGTGTAACTTTTGATTGGAATATTTATTTTTTGTGATTCAAAATTTGTGATAAACAAAAAAAGAGGAGTATTATTATTGTTATCCCAAATGGAAAAGGGTGTTCAAAAAATTACTTCAACAATCAAACCTCCATAAATCTCAACCATGACTCATGAAGAAAATGAAGAAATACATAACCAATTGTCCAAATTGGAGAACAAATTTAAGGAAATGGGCTATAATATGTTGAAAAGTGTTCATTTGTCACATGTGAAAAAAGTAATTAAAAGAGACATGGATAAAAATATGGAGCACTTACAAAATTCCATGGAGCAGAAGATGGATGAAAATATGGAACAATTACAAAATACCATGGATTGAAAGATGAATAAAAAGATGGAAGAATTTTAAAATTCCATGTCAACCATCTTCTTACATACCCTATATGAAATATTCCCTAAAGGAGAAATTAATATGCAAGGAAATCGTGAAAATGTGGAGGAAACAATGATTGATCCCTAGAATCATGATTATTCAACACTCAAAGATCCACATCATATGGGGTTCCACTAATCACCAAGGAACTACTTAATTCCCAAGATCAATATGAGAAAGTTTGAAGGTAAAGATCATATAAAATGCATATTCCATATGGATCAATTCTTTGATCTACACCAAGTGCCAAACTTACAAAAGGTAACTCTTGCATCCTTGTATTTAGAAAATGATCAATTTTTTTGGTATCAATGACTATGTGAATGAAAATACGTTTCTATTGTCTCTTGGTCCATTTTTATAGATGAATTGATAGTACATTATGTGGATATTAAGAGAAATACATTCTTTAGTCAATTGATAAATCTCCAACAAAGAGGTCATTTCCGACAAAGAGACTATTCCAACCATATCTTGTCATGCATTAGCTGGAATCAATACTCCACAAACCCTCAAGATAAAAGGATATATCTAAATGAAAAAGGTAACAATGTTGATTGATTTTGGTAGTACCTATAACTTCATTAATTGCAAATTATAAAAAATTCTTAATTGCAATGATTGCATATGGAGGTACCATAAATTTTTTAAGGAAGTGTCATGGTATCAAGCTTTATATGGGGGAGTATTTATTGGATAGTCCCATTATTGCAATTAAAATGGGTGGTGTTGATGTTGTATTAGAGGTCCAATGGTTACAATAATTGGGAACAATGACTCCTAATTTCCAGGAACTTTTCATGAGATTTTCCTCAAAAGGAAAATAAATTGAGCTCATAGGTATCCAAGGGAAACCATATAAAGTGATAATCTCTAACATCATGAAAACATTACTAAAAAAGGGACACCGTGATGTAATGAACAATTGTGCTCTCTAGATGTTCAAACATCTATGGCCTCTACTCCATTGGATCTCCAAAACGTTATTGAAAATAATTCCAAGTTATTTGGAGAGATTCCTAAGGGTCTTCCACTTTCTTGAGATCATGACCAGGCTATTATTTTTCAACGAGGAAGTGTGTCTCCTAACATTAAGCCTTAAAAGTACCCATTTACAAAAAAGGAGAAAAATTGAGCATGTGATTCAAGAAATGATAGAGGTTGGCATCACTCAACCTAGCTAAAGTTCCTTCTCTTCACTAGTAGTGATGGTTAAGAAAAGGGAAGGTTCATGGTGCATGTGTCCATATTATATACAACTTAAAAAAATGACCATTAAAGATAAGTTTCCTATTCCTGTCATTGATGAATTATTAGATGAATTGCAAGGAACAATTTTCTTTAGTAAGTTGGATATTTGTTATGGATATCATCAAATCATAATGAATCAAGAAGACATCCCAAAAATATCCTTTATAACACATGAAGGTCATTATGATTTTTTGGTGATGCCATTTGGCCTTACTAATGCACCTTAAATATTTCAAATCTTGATGAATTATGTTTTTGAACCATTCCTTAGAAAATTTGTGTTAGTATTTTTTGATGATATACTAATCTACAACAAAGCTTTGGAAGAGCATGTATAACATGTTGACATGGTCTTAAAACTATTGGAAGAGCGACAACTATATGCAAAGCATTCCAAGTATGTCTTTGGGGTTCAAGAAGTGGAATAGTTGGGTCATATTGTATCTCATGGAGGTGTCAAAGTGGACCCTAACAAAATTAAATATATTGTTGAATGGCATTTTCTCAAATCCTTGAAGAATCTTAAAGGATTTTTAGGGTTGATGGGATATTACCATAAATTTGTCAAGAATTGTAGTCAAATAACAAAACCTCTAATAAAATTATTAAAAAAAGAGGCATTTTCTTGGACTCAAGAGGAAACTAAATATTTTGAGAAAATTAAGGAGGTTATGTGTACAACCCTTATCCTAGGAATACTTGAGTTCAAAAAATACTTTATTGTGGAGTGTCATGGCTAAGGACATGGCATTAGTGTAGTTGTAATGTAAGAAGAAGGCCCCTTTCCTTTGAAAGAAGCCAACTTAAAGGAAAGAAATTACTCAAACCCATTTATTAAAAGGAAATGTTGGCCACATTACATGAAGTTAAGAAATGACACCCTTACCTAATAGGAAGACACTTCAAGGTAAAAATAGATCATGATAATTTAAAGTACTTATTGGAACAACGATTATGTTCATAAGAGAAAAAAAATGGGTTACAAAGATGTTATGTTATGAATTCGAAATTATCTACAAAAAATGGAAACAAAAAATGGTGGTAGCTGCACTTTCAAGTAAATAATAAGGTATATAGGGTTTACTATGTGTTATTTCCATTCCACAATTTGGTTGGGTGGGAGAAACAAAGATAGAATGGAAGAAAGATTAAAAGGTATGCAATATAATTCAATAACTACAAGAGGACCCAAGTGCATTAGATACATTTGTGTAGAAGAATGATTTACGGTGGTATCAATATCATATATATTTATGTAAGAATTCCTAACTAAAAAAAAATGTCGTTTTGGAATCGCAAACTTCTCCTATAGGAGGTCATTCAAGATTCTTAAAAAATTACCATAGGATCAATAAGGATTTTTTCTGGGAAGGTATTAAAAATGATGTTCAAAAGTTTGTGGCTAAATGTGTTGTCTTCCAACAAAATAAGGGAGAGATAGTTAAGACCCTCGGTCTCCTACAACCATTAACTATACCAAGTCAATGTTGGGAAGAGGTTTCAATGGATTTTATTATAGGTATACCCAAGTTCTAATGAAATAATGTCATCATGGTAGTAATCAACTCACAAAGTATGCCCATTTTTTCTCCCTTTTTCATGATCCTCTCAAAGAAATTACGACAACCTCAAAATTCATGTAAATAGTTCAGAAGCTAGATGGAATCCCAAAAATTATTGTAATTTACAAAGATCCAATTTTCACTAGAAAATTTTGGATTGAATTATTTGGGTACCCAATTGGCTCACAAATCCTCTTACCATCCTCAGTCCGATGGGGAAAATGAGATTTTAAATAAATGTCTAGAAGGGTATATTTGTTGCTTTGCATCCAATAAACAAACACAATGGTTCATGTGTTTTCCCTTAGCATAATTGTGGTACAACACATCCTTCCATACTTCACAAGAAATGTCCTAATTTATGGAACTTCAAGTGTTGGACTATGATTTTCATTAGACCAAAACCCACAGGTGTTAGTCTCTACCACAATCGCCAGAGTCACTATCCATGAGAGGGGGTTAACCCATGTTGCAAACTCGTAGGAAGTGTTAAACCCAATGTCCAACAATCTCCCCCCCAATGCTTGCCATAAAAGTTTCAAACTCAAGACTTGTCACTTTGATACCATTTGTTGGACTACAATTATCGTTAGACCAAAACTTGCAGGCATTAGTCTCCAACACAATAGCCAGATTTAAGATCCACGAGAGGGGGTTAACCCATTTTGCGAAACTCACAAGAAGCGCTGAACCCAATGTCCAAAATTATGGACATCATCCTCCATCCATCATGTGACCCTTGAAAGGGAAAGTCAAGGTTGAAGTAGTAGAGGACCATGTAGAGAACCAACAAAAGATTCTCAAACTATTAAAGGACAACTTAGTTACCATTACCACACAAATCATCGTCTGTTCTCAAAGTCCCAAAGATGGGTGCTAGCCTTGTGGAACTAGGAGGTTGGCCACTAACACCTCACCAACTCTCCTTTGCACTTAAGGCTAGGGTAAATGGAATCCTAACCAAGGGGGGATTATCTGAGGGTTACTAAGATTAACGTGTGTAGTAGATAGGGGGAGTATGAGGAAGCTTAGAAACATAAACTAAATGGAGAAATGCAAATTGGAATTGAGATGGTTGGGAAGTAGTGGATAAAATGGAGATCAATGTATTTGATTTGTAAGGGAATGGGGTCATTTGAGTAATATTAGAGGATGGTTATAAAGGAATATTAGGTGGTATCATACAATCGCTTGATCTACAAACTCCTTGCCTAATTTGGTTGTTTGATCTACAAGTGTGATGGTGGAGAGGGGCTATAAAATATACGCTACTAAAAAAAATTGCAAAGGTGGCCCCTACCAAAGACTATCTAGAAACACACTTAATCAAGTGATCTAAAATTTGTAATGTTTCTATATTGAAAGGTAAATGATAAAAAAGTGAGATAAGAGGGAGGAAAACCATCACCCTAGCCCGTTTGAATTAAAATGAAGCACCTTTCCTTAGCCCTTGATTTTTCATTTGTCATCCATACACCTACAAAAAAATTCCCAATTGTAGCATAGAGAAATAATAACTACACATAAGAAATTACCCATACATCACTCTATTACTTGGACGAAAAAAAGACAACGATACTCCAATAACTTAAAGCTTCTTTTATTTACACTAGAAATTCCCCTCCAATCCAATCCATGTTGTAAATGTCCAATCCAATCCATGTTGTAAATGGAGTGAAGAAATCCTTATTTAGATTTGAGATCTAACTCCTCATACAATAAACAATGAATTTTTTCTTAAATCTATTAGTTATCCTAGGAATAATGATAAAATAATCATGTCTAACAATCCTTTTACTAAAAGTAGAAAGAATTTATTGAGATACATAATCTCCTTTATGAGGTTACAATAAAACAATATAAGAAAACATTCTCAATGAAGCTCACATGTAACTAACTCCATGAACTAAGTCAACAATAATATAAAATAATAGAATATAGGAGTTAATTATAACAACTTCCCAAAATAACTAGGAATTGAACAACCTCCTTCTCCTTCACTAGGTTACTTTCACTTTGAATATTGATTCCCCAATAGTCTCCATGAAGAATCAATTCTCCATTAATAATTTTCAACAAACATGGCCCAACTCCCATAAAAGGCACATGCATCTTTCATAACCGAGTTCTTTTGGGAGCTTGATGACAAGACAAAGTAATTGTCTAACTATTCTAAAAGTGGATGACAATATTCAATTCAATGATCAGTGCATGTCGAATCCTCATCCATCCACCCAATGTTTAGCTGATAAAATCTGGGTGAAGTGTTGTACAATCAAAAGTTTATATGTCTTTAAATAGAGAGGGCTCTGGAATTCATAGCCAAGGTCTTCAGATCAACATTGTGCCATGGTCCATAAACGACCCCATAGAAAATATGCCCATTATTTAATTTCATCCTAATTGGTTAAAGTACGTCTCCTTCGATAACCATAGCACGACATTCACCGTGGTAAAAGTGACGACTGGGTTATGGCAATTTCAGCTTTGGAAAAACAAAGGAAATTTGGTGTTGGAAGCTCCATGAAATATGAATGATCACACCATGTAATAATTCATGTGCACAACATGCTTTATATTCTAGTTGGCTCGAACCATATGAGCAAGAAATGGGGTGGCTCCTCATGTAATTTGTGAGTTCCACGTCAAGTGCCAAATAGTGGTTTGACTTAATTAATAACTTAAGGGGGTGGCTTCCCCTTACATTCTTTCCATTGATACAACTATTTTTTAAGTTCTTAATTCCCATTTTAAATGTGCCCCTCTTATATCATGTTAAGAACTTCAACTTAAGCATGACATCATCTTCACCTTTTTGAACCATTTATATGACTTAATATTAGGCTAGTGAAAATAAAGGGGTAATCCCTTTCATAATACTGTAGCCTTTACATTATATTATCATACTTTCTCATGCTTCATATTTCTTAAATGCCTAGGGGTGGCCGTTTTTATAATATGTTTACCACTACGTAAGATCTTCCATGCCCATGGATAACACAAAGTTTACCATCATTATATCAACATCCTTCATGTATTCATGTGTGGAACCATGAAGAACAATCATCTAGTGAGTTGTAGCATGTACCACAAGGAAGATATCATTATCATTTAAGTGTCAAGGAGTGATCATGAAGAATGCAACACCCACTCAACCAATCATAAAATGAGGGCGTCATCATCAACGATCAACACCAAGGAGCATGTGATCACTATGAAAGCAACGAAGGACTCCACCAAGTTCATCCACCTCATGATCAATGAAGAAGTACCACTAGGCTCAACCATCCTCAAGCTAATAATATTTCCTGAAAGTTACCCCTAAAAGTATGATTGTCACGCATGCATATAAGAGGGGCAATAGTTACAACACAAAATAGGATGAAACAACACGCATATCAATACCCTAGCGAAAGAGTATTTGAAGTGGGGGATTGGGTATTTGCAAGATTACAACCATGCAAATAGATGTCCCTCAAGCAACAAAATAAGGAAAATAAATTAACACCCAAGTATTATGGTCCCTATAAGGTATTGCAAAGGATTGGAAGTATAACTTACAAACTGGGGCTACCTCCATCATCATATGTACATCTAGTATTCCATGTTTCTTTCTTAAAGAAGGTAAATGATGACAAGATCCCAGTTCAAAATATTTTACCAGAGATTAACGAGGAAGGGAAAATCATACTAGAACTAGAGACAATCCTTGAAACAAGGATTTAGCAGTTACAAAATCAAGTAATTACTAAGTACCTCATAAAGTGGAAGAACCTACCAGTAGAATAGGTGACATGAGAAGAGGATTTCTTCATGTAGAAACACCTGAAACTAATCAAATGTTGAGGACAACACTTGTTTGAAGGGGAGGGACATGTTAATCCCTATACAATGCCCCATGTTTTTTTTTTGTCAGTAAAAAAGGGTGTTTCCTATTACTGAGCTTTTATAGTACAAAAATGCCACATGTCAGCAATCTGCCACTTGTTCCACCAAATTAGTGGAAAATAGAACAGATGGCAGATTGTGATAATTTTAGACAAAATAACTATCCACCATCTTCCTTGCCAAATGGAAACCAGGGAAGGTGGCAGATTCCTGTTCTTACTGAAATTTTCTATGCATCTAAGAAAAACTACCAACTGAAAAAAGAGGATTGAATTGTAAAACTGTATCATTGCCATGTAGAGAGTTGGCCAGAGAGTGTATGAGGTATCCATAGCAAAGAGATTACACATTAACACCTGGGGGCATGTCATTCGGAGCGCCTGTGGAAGGGCCATCCCTGGGATGGAGCACGAAAGGCCTTGCGTAGGTCAGGCAACACTGCGTTGCTGGTGCGTTTGAGAACGCATCATAATGCATGTCGATTCATTGGTGCATGAGGGTGTCCTAGTGTATCTGGTCTTCCATATGGCTCCTTATATTGAATATGAGCTCGAGCTGCTCCAGATTGAAGAAAGGTAGTGAATCATGGCATAAATCAAGGAAAACAATGAGTGGTGGAGGCACGAAGACTGGGTGGTCCTCCACCTCGGCTCCCAAGTTCTCCAATGCAGTGTCCCCAACATCCACCACCTTGAACTCCTCCACTGTTGTACCAATGTTCACGTCCTCTGCTACCTTGACCTCCTCCATCGTTGTACCAACTGAAAAATCCATGTCCTGAATTGGGGCAAATAGAATCCATGTGTAGGAATTCGCCTGTGAATTCCTCTTCAATTATACATGTATCTCCCTCCATGCTCGTCAAGGTACTTGTGCTTGTAGGATTATGGATGAGGGACTGCATATCATCCGGGAATGTGAAGAGGAGATAATTCAGAGGAAGATGGATGGGTTCCTATGGAATCTCCTCCTCGACATATGCCATTGGTAGTGTTCTTGGTTTCTCCCATCTTTGAGTCCAAGAAATGGACAGGGCACATTCCAGTCTCTGCACACGCCTCTGACAGGAAGCTAGAATGTACCAGGCTGGGCCATGCCTTAGCTTTCCTCGCTCCCTTGGAATGGCTAGGCTAGGAGGATTGATTATTCTCTTAGTAAGCTCAATAAGAATCCACTGCACGCAGGTTCCATTCTCGGAGTGACCAGGGAGGGAAATGGAGCCAACCTTGTCTGAGTGGGAGAGATAAGCCCAGGATCTACATGACTAAAGTACTGATCCCTCCACTGCATTTACACCTTGGTGCCGCCATCAGCTTCACGCGAGGGAGATATCCTCCCCTTCTCAACAGGAAGTAATGGCCGCCCTTCATTTAAGATTGAGGTGAAGGGCGTTGGCCTACCATATTTATGGCTTAGGCCTAGGGTAGGCTATGTGGCCTCTTGTAGTTATGTGGCACCCCATACATGATACAAGGCCCCATGTTAAGTGCTATATATTGAGTTATTATATATCTATTGTTAGATTAATATTGTTGGCTATATCTTTTAATTGTTATTATACCCTTTGTCTCCTATATATACCAAGGATACATACCTTTAAGATAATCTCATTTTGTAAATTTTTCTATTGTAAAAGAAGGTTTCCCCCTCAAAGATGCTTATATTCAATATTATATCTATTTCTCAAGGAGTGGAGTTACTTCTCTCTCTATTTTCAGGCTATTTTGGTGTTTGTTGTCTAACATTAAATCCCTTATTTTGGTGAAAATATGGGGATCTTAGAGCACCAAAAATGTGTAGGTGACTTAGTTGAATAGGGTGAAGAAGGTGGTGAAGAAGAGGAGGGAAAGTGTGAGGATGGCCATCAGTGACAATCTTAGGGTATATTATTCATTAAAATACTATGGTAAAAAATTAATAGAGAGGTTTAATGGATGACATATATCAAAATGTAGGCTCAATAACTAGATCTAGAAAGCTTGCTATCTGATTCTTGGGTATGGGTTAGGTTTTTACATACTTGATAAAGGTTGGATAGGGATACTTTTTAGATCTGAATATAGGGATAAAAGGATGTTTGTTAGAAGAAATATTTAGGGAATATATTGTGTGTTCTTTGAGTGATGGACAACTTGTTTTGTCCCATGGTTAAGGTTATCAAGATGCCATTGATTTGGGTTACATTACCTAGGTTTCCTAGGGATATGTTGATTATCATAATTTTAAAGGATATGGGGGATTCTTTAGCAAATATGAAAGAGTTTGATGAATACTTCAAGGAAAATGCTCAATAGTTAGTGTCTTTGATTTTGGAAGATATTGACATAAGTGAAGGACTAGAAATGTGCATGGAGATTATGGTAAGTGAAATAGTCCTACTTAGTTACAACACTACTAAAGTATCCCATTTATAAGTATTCACTATCATAAATATGGTCATATGGAATTTGATTATTAATTTTACTATGTAAATTCGGTGTGGTGGAGGAAATCAAAATCTAGGGTATTTGGAGAAGCCATGAAAAATTCTAGTCCTTGATGTGAAGAGACAAATGGTCAAGCCACAATCTTAATCCAACCTATTCAAAGTCAAGTAAAGGTCTCAAAAAATAAAACACTATTGATAATGGTATAAAGGAGTTAGAATGAAAGGCTTATGGTGGATCTTTGTGACGATTAGAAGTAGTTATCATGGAAGGTGTAGATAAAAGAATATAAACGGCTAGGAGCATTAACCCTAACAAGTACAAAGAAACAACCTCTGGTTTACTTGCATATTCTATTCAAGCTAATCAAAGGTTAATGGAAAAATAAGATTGTCCCACTCCATTAGGGATGTTTAGGAGATAGGGAGTAACTTGTGGGTTATGAAAAACCCTAGGGATACATGGTTAGGGTAGAAAATCCTTTCCCCATCCATTGGTAATAAGAAATCAAGTTCAAAGGTTTTTCAACATTTCATTCAAAGATGGTTTTCAAGGGGTGGTTTCAGAATTGGGATTGTGTGATCGAAGGAAAGACTTGGAAGGAAAAATTACAAGTAGGTATCTCTTAAGACCTAGAAATGGTAACGAGCCACGAGAGAAAAAGGGTAGGTAGAGGGCTTAGGAATGGACATTGTAAAGGATACACAACCATAATATACCAGGAGAAAATGTCTACTACACCATGCATAGGATAAATCCTTGAAATATATTTATCAAGGGATATATAATTCCATAATAGGGGTACTTAGAGAGGGACAAAATCCTTCAGTGGGGTTAATATTATTATTCTATCCATAAATACGAGAGGTCTTAGTGATTCCTCCAAAATAATTTCCCTAGGTCATGAAGCTTATGGAGATTCATGGTCCAAATGTAATTTGTGTTCAAGAGACTATGGGGGAGGGTTGAAATTTTATAGGGTGTAATGGCCCAGATCACTAAAGGAAATACAAGAAAACATTTACCCACGTAATAATCAGATATACTAAAGGGAATACATAATTACCATACGTTAATCCAATAACCATTTTGAATCATTATAATTCTTATTGAGAGGAGTAGTGAGAGATAAGGAACTTACCTGTGGTGAAGAACCCATATTACACGTAGCCTGGTGACTTGAGGAATGTAGCCATACCTCGATCATTGACTTGAAAACCACAACAAAATGTGGGGGACGACTCTCCACCCAACCGTGTACCTGGATACTTTAATTAGTATAGCTTACAATCTGGATCCTCCTCCATCATCATATGTACATATAGTCTTCCATGTTTCTTTCCTAAAGAAGATAAATGATGACAATATCCCAGTTCAAAATATTTTATCAAATATTAATGAGGAAGGGAAAATCATACTAGAACTAGAGACGATCCTTGAAACAAGGATTTAGTAGCTACGGAATCAAGAAATTATTGAGTACCTCATCAAGTGGAAGAACCTACCGGTAGAAGAGGTGATATGGGGAGATGATTTATTCTTGTAGAAACACATGAAACTAATGCAGTGTTGAGGAAAACACTTGTTTGAAGGGTAGGGACATGTTAATCCCTATACAAAGCCCCATGTCAAGTGCTATATTTTGAGTTATAATATTTCTATAGTTATATTAGGATTGTTGGTTAGATCCTTTAGTTGTTATTGTATCCTTTGTCTCCTATATATACCATGGCGACCTATCTTTAGGATAATCTCATTTTGTAAATTGTTCTATTGTAAAAGAAGGTTCCCCCCTTGAAGAGGCTTAGATTTCATTCTTATATCTATTTCTCAAGGATTGGCATTACTTCTCTCTCTATTTTCAAGCTATTTTGGTGTTTGTTGTCTAACATTAAATCCCTTATTGTGGTGAAAATATGGGGATCTTAGAGCACCAAAAACGTGTAGGTGATTTGGTTGAATAGGGTGAAGAAGAAGAGGAAAAGTGTGAGGATGGACCTCGGTGAGGATCTTAGGGTATATTAATCCTTGAAATACTATGGTAAAGAATTAATAGGGAGGTTTAATGACTGACATATATCAAAATGTAGGCTCAATGACTAGATCTAGAAAGATTTATATCTGATTCTTTGGTATGGGTTGGTTTTCCACATAGTTGATAAAGGTTGGATAGGGACAATTTTTAGATATGAATATGGGGATAAAAGTATATTGGTCAGAATAAATGTTTAGGGAACATATTGTTTGTTTCTTGAGTGATGGACAACTTGTTTTGACCCAAGGTTTAAGGTTATCAAGATGCCATCGATTTGGGTCAAATTGCCTAGGTTGCCCATGGATATGTTGATTATCATAATTTTAAAGGATATGGGGGATTATTTAGGACATATGAAAGAGTTTGATGAATACTTCAAGGAAAAATCCCAATAGTTATTTTCTTTGATTTTGGTAGATATTGACATAAGAAAAGGACTAGAAAAGTGCATGGAGATTATGGTAAGTGAAATAGTCCTACTTAGTTACAAGACTACTAGAATATCCAATTTATAAGTATTCACTATTGTAAATATCCTCATATGGCATTTGATTATTCATTTTACTATGTAAATTTGGTGTGGTGGAGGAAATCAAAATCTAGGGTATTTAGAGAAGCCATGAAAAATTATAGTCCTTGATGTGAAGAGACAAAGGGTCAAGCCACGATCTTAATCCAACCTATTCAAAGTCAAGGAAAGGATTCAAAACAAAAAACACTATCCACAATGGTATAAAGTATTTGGAATGAAAGTTTTATGGTGGAACTCTGTGACGATTAGAAGTAGTTATCATGGAAGGTGTAGATAAAACAATATAAAAGTCTAGGAGAATTAACCCTAACAAGTACAAAGAAACAACCTATGGTTTACTTTCATATTCTATTCAAGGTAGTCAAAGGTTAAGGGAAAAATAAGATTGGCCAATTCCATTAGGGGTGTTTAGGAGATAGGGAGGAACTTGTAGGTTATGAAAAACCTAGGGATACATGGTTAGGGTAGAAAATTCCTTCCCCATCCATTGGTGAGAAGAAATAAAGTTCAAGAGTTGTTAAACATTTCATTCAAAGATGGTGTTCAAGGGGTGGTTTCAGAATTGGGATTGTGTGGTCCAAGGAATGAGTTGGAAAGAAAAAATACCAGTAGGTGTCTCTTAAGACCTAGAAAGGGTAACGGGCCATGAGGGAAAAAGGGTTGGTAGAGGGATTAGGAATGGACATTGTAAAAGATACACAACCACAATATAAAGGATAAAATGTCTACTACATCATGCATAGGAGAAACATTTGAAATATATTTATCAAGGGATATATAATTCCAAAATAGGGGTCCTTAGAGAGGGACACACCTCTTTAGTGGGGTTAATAATATTATTCTACCCACAAATATGAGAGGTCTTAGTGATTCCTCCAAAATAATTTCCCTAGGTCATGAAGATTATGGAGATTCATAGGCCAAATGTAATTCGTGTTCAAGAGACTATGGGGGAGGGTTGAAATTTTATAGCGTGTAATGGCCTAGATCACTAAAGGAAATACAAACAAACATTTACGCACATAATAATCATATCTACTAAAGGGAATACACAATTACTGTACATTAATCCAATAACCATTTTAAATCATTAAAATTCTTCTTGAGAGGAGCAGTGAGAGGTACTGAACTTACCTGTGGTGAAGAAACCATATTACATGTAACATGGTGAATTGAGGAACGTAGACATACCTCGATCATTGAATTGACAACTGCAACAAAATGTGGGGGACAACTCTCCACCCAACTGTATACTTGGATACTTTAAATAGTAGCAGGTCATCTCTGATCCCTCAATCCACTACTCAACCAATGAATTCTTAACCTTGTCCTCTCTATAGCTTCAACCCAAAAGAGAGAGATGTGCAAAGAGATAGATTCCCCTTTTCTCTTTCTTTCCCTTTGTATATAGAATCTTAGAGATAAATTTCTTATTATATTTTTTAGTGTTTTTTCCCATATATTGTCGTTACTTATTTTACCATTACATTGATTATTCATTTTTAAGTACTTTTTATACTTTATTATTATTATTTAGTTATGTATTTATTCCTTTAATAATAATAAGGTGGAAATGATCCCCTTCGGATTATTATTATTATTATTTAATAATAATACCGAGATGATCCTTTTAGGATAATGATTATACCTCGTTATTACTATTTAATTAAATAATAATACTAATAATAATGTGGGGCATGACATATGGGTAATTGGAAAAAATCACAAACACTGGGAGTTATTATCCCTATATGTAGTAAGTAACTCTAGCAGGTAATTACAAGTTGAAAGAAATCTATTTCATTACTTAATCACTTCTTTATTGCTTCAAGTATTTGGACAAAGTTCTCGTTCAAGGATATGGAATAGGGAATCAAAATAATTAATTGTTATGGGCCATATGAAGAGAGGAAAACTTTTTGGGAAGGTTTTTTCTCTTTGGAATGTGCACTTGAGGAGAGATTTATCATTAGAGGATATTTAAATTATACACTAAATAAATATTAAGTGTGAGGAGAGGTAGCTCATATGGACATTCTAGCATAATTCTTTAAGAACAGAATGGAGGGAACTGGGCTTAAGGATATCGAACCAATTAAACTTGTGTCCAATTGGAGGAACACAAAAATATGTAAGGATGGGGTGTCAAAGAGATTGGAAAATTTCCTGGTGTCTTAAAGTCTCATGTCAGAAATAGATAAAATAAGGAGATAAGTAGAAGTAGGGGGAGGATCTAATCATTCTCTCATACTAATTAAATTGGATAAATAAAACAAAAAACTTGTTATGGATTTTCAAATTTAATCCAATTTGGTTGGAGGAACAAAAGTTTCAAGAATTGGTTAAAATAGAGTGGATTAAGTTTGATTATGGGTCAGGGAAGACACTGATTTTCAAATTTGCAACTTGTGTGAGAAAGTTAAACAACGTAGTTTTAACTTGGGAAGTGAAAATACATAAAATATTGGATAAGGAGTTAAAAGGAATTTGAAAAATAAATAAATATTTATTTGAGAAGAATGTAGTACAAATTTTCATAGAAGAGGAGAAATGAAAGATCAAGGATCTAGACATAAAAATGAGGAAATTGCTTTTAAGAAGAGAGGACAAAGGGAAAAATGGTGTGGCTAGATAAACGGGATGAAAACATAAAAAAATCACCAATATGCAAATCATAAAACGAGGGTCAATATGATTTTGGAAATGAAAAATGAATAAGGAAACATGGTCAAAAAAATCTCGAAGATCGTTGAAGAATATATCACTTTCAATTAATTTATGAAGATCCAGAATGGGTAAACAATGTTTGAAATCTTGACGCTAACCTTAATATGCCATAGTGTGCCATAGAAATGAACCAGAGACAAAGAAAACAAATTGTTGTAGATGATATGAAGAAAGATAGTATATAACCATGGAATCCCATAAATTAAAATAGATAAAAAAGGATGGCTTAGTTTGTATTGATGAGGCTCTAGCATTTATATAGAATTACACAACTCCAATCAAATACTATTCTAATCTGCACAAAACTGTAAGTTATAAGAAAGTATTTTTATGTGAATGCAAACAAAGCACTACTGCGAGGGATCGTTAGACACAGTTGTCGAATCTGACGTGCCTACACACACACATGCAAAGAATATAACACATACCCAACATTCTCCCACTTGTTGTTTTCTTTTCATCCAGGGGTCCACATGATTATATATAGTCAACAATCTAGGGAAGCAATGCCCATTCTTACTCTACACCAGAAGAACTTTTATGTTCTCACATCCATCTATTCCCCTATGTAGGAATGTTGTCTTCACATCCATCTGTTCCACTTCAAGATCAAAATCAACAACAATAGATAAAATAAATCTAATAGAAGTTAACTTAGCAACAAGAGAAAAAATCTCACCAAAGTCAATTCCCTCTACTTGGGAATAACCTTTTTCTACTAACCGAGCTTTGTATTTCTCCACTTTTCCTTCTGCATTAAACTTCTTCTTAAACAACCATTTTCTACCAACATATTTTCTTCCAGCTGGAAATTCAACTATATCCCATGCCTCATTCTTATCCAAGGCGTCCATTTCTTCAACCATGGCCTTCTTCCATAGTTTACTATCCTTTGAATTCACTACTTCCCTGACATTTATGGGATCATCATCAGTAATAGATAAAGCAAAATTGGAACAGAAATCAGGTGGACTATACCTTCCTGGTTGCTTTCTTTCTCTCACTGATCTCCTCAATACTGGGGTATGAGGTTCTTCTTCTTCTGCTGCTCCATCTTCTTTAGATGATTCAGATTTTGCATCATCCAACTCAAGCACCATTTTCTCAGGTTCTTCTTTCCTTGGTAGGAATTCCTGTTTGGAAACATATTTTACCTCTCTAAAAACAACATCTCGACTGTAAACAATCTTCTTATTTTCTGGGTTCCAAAGCTTATAATCTTTCACACCATCTTTATAACCAATAAAGATACACTTTTTAGCTTTATTATCCAACTTACTCCTATTTTCCTTTGGAACATGTACATAAGCATCACAACCAAACACTCTAAGATGTTGAAGAGAGGGTTTCTTTCCATATCATACCTCGTGTGGAGTTTTATCATCCAACGTTGATGAAGGTGATTGATTGACCAGGTAGCATGCTATACACACTGCCTCTGCCCATAATTCTTGTCCTAACCTGACACCGCTGAGCATGCTCCTTGCTTTTTCCATCAATGTCCTGTTCATCCTTTCTGCAACTCCATTCTACTGAGGAGTGTATGGAGTAGTCTTCTGCCTTTCTATACCACACTTCTTAAAGAATTCTTCGAATTCATTTCCGCAGAATTCTCCACCATTATCTGTTCTCAATACCTTTATTTACTTCTTTGTCTGATTTTCTACCAGAGCCTTAAACTCTTTAAATTTATCAAATACCTCAGATTTCTTTCTAAGAAAATAAATCCATGTGTTCCTTGAAAAATCATCTATGAATGAAACATAATACACAGATTTACCTAGGGATGGAACAGGAACAGATCCAAACACATCACTGTGTATCAACTCTAAGATCCCCTTTGATCTTGTAGCACAGTATGGGAATCTTACTCAATTCTGTTTACCATATATGTAATGTTCACAGAAATCAAAATCCAGAGTGAAATTAGACATATCTTCAACTATACCTTTACAGTGTAGTGTTTGAAGGCCCTTTTCTCCAATATGCCCTAGTCTTTGATGCCACAACATGGTCTTCTTTTCCGATACATTATTGTTCTTGTCTCCTTCATTTCTCTGCTCAAGGACAACATAACTGTTACACCCATTAATATATGTGCCTCCCAACAACTTGTACAGAGTTCCACACCGAACTCCCCTCATCAACACCATTTCTCCTCGTACCATCTTGCAAGTGTGCTTTTCAAATACAGTATCCACCCCTGCATCATCCATCTTGCTTACAGATATTAGGCTCTTGGATAGTTTTGGAATGTGCAGAACCCTAGGGAGAGTTCTAATCCTTCCATCTTTTAGCAACAACTTAACCCTTCCACGTCCCAAGATTTTTTCTGTCAAGTCATCTCCTAGGAATACATCACCACCATCGTATTTTTCATATTCAGAGAACCACTCCCTGTGAGGAGTCATATGGTATGACACACTTGAGTCAATAAACCATACATCACGGTCTGTATGTGTACTTTTAGATGCCAAGTAAACATTACCTCCTTATTCAGTGGAGGTTTTTGCCTCTTTGGAAGAGGTACTGTCAGATCCCTTTGGTTTATCAACCTTCTTAGACTTGCAATATTTCTTATAATTCCCTATTTTACCACACTTCCAACATTTCCTCAAATATTTTCCTGGAGACATAGATCTATCTGTAGATTTAGATCTCCCCCCCAAAGGTTTACCAGGATTCCTGTCTTGGGTACGACCTCTTACAAATAAAGCATCTGTGCTATGACTATCCATGCTTTTCGGCCTCATCTCTTCAGATAACAAGGATGAAATGACATCCTCATACTTCAATGTAGATTGAGTGGTACTACCAATTGCTACAACCAAACTATCCCAAGAGTATGGGAAAGAACATAACAAAGTAATACACTTATCTTCTTCTACAATCATAATATTAACAGAGACAAGTTGACTTACTAGAGTATTAAAGGCATTTAGATGTTCTGTCACATAATCTCCATCTTCCATCCTAACATGATACAACTTCTTTAAAAGAAAAAAATTGTTTACTAGGGACTTTGATTGATACAAATTCCCCAACTTATCCCATAGTTCCTTGGCTTTAGATTCTCCCGAGACATTAAAAAAAAATGAATCTTCCAGGTAGAGTTGAATAGTACTCCTTTCTCTTCTGTCCAACTTCTCCCAATCTTCCTTCGACATACCAGTAGGTGGTGTACTAGTAGTTTGTGTACTAGTAGGTTGTGTACTAGTAGCCTGTGTGCTAGTAGACGGTGTACCAATGGGCTATGTACCATGATCCACAAGGATCCATTGTTCTTTGTCTACAAGAAGGTCCTCCATATTGAGCTTCCATAGCTCAAAGTTTTTACCGTTGAACTTATCTATCTCAATTCTATATGAGCTCGTCATTCCTCTTTCTATACTCAAATATCCACTGCAAAATCTCCCACTAAACCCATGTTTATCACATACCCAAGATAAACTTGATCTATCAAGACCGAGCCAAACCCTCAGCAATGAAGGCGTCAATCTGAAGACAAAAATGAGCTCTGATACCACATGTAAGTTTTAAACCTGTGAAGTAAAGCAATGCATATAGATTCTTAAGCAAAACATAATTTAATCAATGGCTCATGCACAAAGTACATAGAGATTTTATACCGGAAACCCTCAACCGGGAAAACCTTTCTTATATTCATTATATCGAATTTCACTATTCACCATACAATATATATAGTGTCTTTAGGTATTCCATAGATACCAAAACCCTAATCCCTTAATCCGGGATTAATTTAGTAAACCGCTAAAAATAGCAAAATCCGCTAAAAATAGAAAAAACTGCCCTAAAATTTTTTTTGGGGCGCTACCCCGAATCCCCTCAGCCCCGGGCTAATGCCCGGTGCCGAACGTTGCACATAACCAGGGGGGAATACCTGCCCCCCCCTTGGACCCCCCTAGGAAAGTGCCCGACGCACACGGCACAAAAAGACCACTACTACGAGGGATCGTCAGACACAGTTGTCAAATCTGACGCACCCACACACACACATGCAAAGAATATAACACATACCCAACATGCAACTAACATTAACTAATTTCATTTCACTCAAAAAATGGTTATTTATTATGTTGTAGGGGCTAGTCATCCTTGTTGACTGGACCCCCCAGCCAACCAAATAAGTTGACTGCATAAGTCGAGTATAGGAGTTGGTCAAATACACAATTAGAATCGATTGACCAAAGTAGTTAAGAAGTTGTGATTGATAGGTAACTGCAATCACAAGTAATGTTGAGATCCCATTTTGTCACTCACCATAGACCTCTTTTGGCCATTTATTCCCCACCTAGTCATTGAAATCCAACTTAATGTCTCATATTACTACCCTTTTGCCTGCCTAAAGATCCTGATTGTAACATGAGGTAAAAGTTGTTTATTTCGATATTTTCTGAAGTTCTTCATAAATTAATTAGGATTTTTTGGCAATAGTTTACTAATGATAAAAGGACACTTACCTTTTCAATGTAACAAATGTTCCTGCACTATTCCTGGCCTTTCAGTACCTGCACAGGCATTCCTATACCCGAGAATGTGTCTTCTCCTAGTTGTGCGCGCCCATGATGGAGTTGGCAACATGGGTATTTCTCTTATGGATACTGTGATGGGTGTTGACCGTTTCCCTTGTGCCCATCATTCCTCTATTACACGAAATCTAAAAATCCATGAGAAAATATTCTAGCGCAACACCAGATCGAGGTCTGAACTCAGCACATGAATGATATCTAAGATGGTTAGAACGAATTCCTAAGATAGAGGAAATTGTGGTTAGTAATATCTTTTAGTTTTGTTAAGT
>ML795183.1:227980-247247 GCA_009831015.1 Picea engelmannii
AAACAATTATCTATACATACCCCTTTGCTGAATATAATAAAAGACTCTATTACTTATTTCTTGTTTTTGATATTGTGATAGATATGCTGTGAGTAGATTAGGTATTTATGTTAATTTATGTTTGATATTAATCAAATTTTGGACTTATTCCTATTTATAACTTGGTGAGTTACCGAATCGGTTTTGCTCACTACTTGGGAAGGCATGGGCCCACCTCTCTTGGTAAGTTGAGTTATTTGTATACTATTCATACTTTACTCTGCTATGGCTGCATTTCTGAATGGATTTGTGTGGAGAGATCTTTAAACCATATGTTTTATTTGAGTTTTGTGTGTTCTTTACCCATTGGGGATTTCTCATAAGTTGTAAACCAAAATTCCCTTAGTACAATGGAAAGGTTTCCATATGGACAAATAAATTTGTGAATGGATTATTACATGTTTTCATTTCACCAAAGCATATCTCTTTTCTGTAGAAGCTTGAGGATTAAAAACATTCCAGAATTTATTGGCAGCTTACTTAACCATGAATATCCAATCTACATTCTTCACACACTTGATGAATAAGTTAAGAGCTCACCTGATTCAATGAATAAACTGAACTAAGATATTTAAATCATCTACTGTGTGTGTGACAAACTGGAGTTTAATGAAATAGATAAAGTGTTGACTCTGTATTAATGAACACTAGTTTATGAGCAAATTATAAGATCTGGAATGAGATGCATGATCACACTGTAACTTCATCTTCTTAAGAGAAGCTACCTCATTTATTATCCTAATATAAGAAGAACTAATATTAATTATAGATATAAGTTTTGTGATGACCTGGTCACATCTTAAGAAGCTTTAAATACTCTTTGACTGTTGAAAGAACAGATTGTATCTGTAGAGGATTTAGTTGCTATATTCAAAATCTGTGGTATTAAGGGCATAAGTTATTAATGGGATTTTGTCTATGGGATTTGAGTTATTTTCTTGCTGAGTGTGGTGTGACCTCTAGAGGTAATGTAGAAAAAAAGAGATGACATTTCAGGGGACAAGAGTTTAGTTTTAATAGAACTGCATGTGTGTTTACATTCGAGTTAGTTTTAATAGAGTGAAAACTGTGTGTTCACATTCCTTACCGGTAGTTGTAAGTTTTATTTACAAAATATTGTTATTTTGTTGCTTCACCCACTAATTGAAGTGTCAATATTTGTGGAAATACTCTTTCAGAGTCATTCCCTTGCATACCGATTTGCTGTCTGTGGGTAAGAATGCAGTAGCACCTTGTAGTTTGTCCTTCTTGTTGTGAAGTAATAATTTTCGGTTAAGAATATGATTAGTCATTAGGAATTACTCTCAAGTTGATTAGTCTTATTCTAGGTCAGTAACAAGATTACATGGAGACTTGAATGGATCCATACTGTTGACTGATATAGGCATCTTCCTGATTAATTGCTATTATGTTTCTCATTCCTTTCCCACATTGATACATAGATGATTTCTTTCTATACATAGAATTGAGTTTAAGTAGTTGATTCCTTAGCTTGGTTATTGATTATCTGTGTGGAGTAGTGGTTGCTTTTCTTACGTTCATGCATGATTAATAGGTTAACTAGTTCCCTTGCTCCTTGAAAAACAACTTAGGATACACTTCTGTCATTTTCCTACACATATTATGCTTGTAGTTCATCAGTTTACGAACCTAGTTGACATTTATGTGGGACTTTATTACAACAATTAATTAGCCCAACAAGTACATATATGTGAATATGTAACAAAGAAAGGTTGGTTGTTCTTGTATATAATAAAATGCATATTGTTGGTTCTCCAACTACTTTGTGTATGCTTCCATGTATGTGTGTGTGTGTGTGTGTGTGTGTGTAGTGATATAACATATATGCTTCTTTGTGTAAATAACTACTGGTAACACTCTTGTACCTTTTCTTATCCTACAAAAATGGTTCCGATGTCGATAGTTCTGAACTCGAGCATGTAAAATAAAAATCACATAGATGAGTGAAGGGCTTCTAGATCAAAACTGTGTGTGGAGTTTTATGAAACGTCCAACATTTCGAGTGGACACTCCACCCATCATCAAGGACATAGAAATATGGAAAGTTCTAAAAGAGTGCTGGAGTTTATAGGAGAAGATGATATAGCCGTTGAAAAAAATAATATATACGTTGGTAAAAGGTTAACAATGTGGTTAAGAATAGAGAAAAATAACATTTAAAAATATGAATTTAGTGATAAATAATTAAATTAGAAATAAATGATGTTAAAAAATGAATTAAAGAGTTAATGAGGATTTGTTTTTAAAAATGATGGGGAGAGAACATATTAAATTCGAGAAATAAAATATTATATTAGAATAAGTAGGAAAGGGAGTTTGCTGAAAGAGATGAGGGGAGAAAAATATTATAATAGAAAGAGGGTAAGAGGAAATTAAAAAGGGGGCTAAGGAGTAAATAATAAGGAGAGAAAGAATCTTAAATTAAGGAAATAAAATATTAGAATAAGGAGGGAAGTGAGTTTGACAATGATAAGGGGAGAAAAAAGGGGAGAAAAAATAACAAATTAGGGAAAAATAGTATAATAGAGAGGGGGTGTAAGAAGATAGTAAAGAAAGGGAAGGAGGAGATGTTGAGAAGTTATATAAGGATATAATAGAATTAAAGGGAGACTAGGTGAAAATATAACAAGTGTAAAAACATAAATTATTAAAATGGATTAAAAAGGATTAAAAAAGTTAGGTGATGAAACGAAGAATAGGAGGAGGGGAAGAGAATAGGGGTAGGAGGTAAAAATGTGAAACAAAATATGGGGTGGGGGTGGCGGTGGGGGGTGGGGGTGTTTAAAAGTATAGTGATTAGGAAGATATTAATGATAAAGATAATAATGGAAGAGAGGAAGGAGATAGATGAGAAGAGAGAGAGCATAGATGAAGGAAAATGAAAAAGAAGACAACAGATAGAAGCAAATGATGAGATAGAGAATGATTAAAATGATATAAGATTAGAAAGAAGACCGGGAAGTGGTTAAAATAAGAGGTTAGGGAGAGAAAAAGTGGGGGGGGGGGGGTTAGGAACCAGAGGGAAAGAAAGATAAGAGAGGCGTAGAAGGAAAAAAGGAGCTTCGGGGGATGAGGGGCAGGAAGGAGACCTTAGAGAAGTCTATTGGTCAAGGTGATGAAGGGTGGGTTTCCAAAAGTGGCTAAGTTTGTAGCCATCTTCACAGTTAAATTTTTTGGGATGTTTTTTCGATTTCTAGGGCTTCTCGAATGAGTTGAGTGGAGTAATGAGGGGTTGTGGATAAAATTTTGTTTGGTCAAAGAATATAAGATGCTTTGATTTAGATGGGTGTTCAACAATCGTTGATTTGGAAGTTCGGTTATGGATAGTGTCAACTATATTCTCTTTAAGTCTGGATTTGAAGGTTCTTCTAGTTTGTCCTATGTAATATTTCCCATAGGAGCAAGGAACCTGGTAAACACTTAAGCCCAACATTGGGTCTGATTTATATTTTTCTATTCTAAGAAGTTGTTTAAGGGTTTTATGGGGTTTGAACATATTTTTGATATTCTTCTTAGCTAAAAGTTTTGCGATGTGATCGATGGTGCCTTAGATGTAAGGAAGAGAAAGGAGAGCCTGAGGCTGAGAGGAAGGCTTAGATGTTTTTTGTTTTGTTTTGTTGGTTGAGCCAAAGGATCAGTTAATTTGAGGGAGAGGGTAGTCGTTGGATAAGAGGGATTTGGTTAAATGGGCCTTTTCCTCTACTAGGTGTTGCAGGACATAAATACTCAGAATCACATAGATGTTAAGGTTGGAAGACATACGTGAATGGTGGGGGCGAAAAATATATAATTACGTAAAAAAATTATGCAAGGAGGAACCGCATGATGTTAGCAGAATCCCACACATAGTTCTTCACATAAATGCACGAACGATTCCTAACAACCATTCCAAAAGAATTAATCGAATATCTTAATCAATCACCTAATGCTCAAAGTCACTTCGTATGGAAAGTTAATTCTGAAAATAAAAATGTAGGAAGAACGAGTTTGAACAAGTGGTTTGAAAGAATCATCTATGACTACATTGAAGAACAGGCAGTCGAGGATAGATTGTCAGTCAAAACTATAAAAGAAAAATTTTACACTGACTTGCACCATGGTTTTCTTTGCATTATTCCGTCCCTAATGCACAAGTTTTTGCTAGACAAAGGATTCAAAGACATTGTTGAGTAGTAGACCCTCTTGGGAAATACTCCACCAAATTCAAATTGGAAAGAAAAGTAGGAGGAATGGGAAGAATTTTTAGAAGACAATTGCAAAGACACACGTGAAGCTTGGGATTACTTCCTAAAGAAATGAGAACAACGCGAATGGTTAACACTATCGACTTTGAGTAAGACATGTTAATGATGGGGGGATGTATCATCCATGAAATGATATAATTCGAGTTGACCACATAAAACAGGACAATGTATGAAGTCAGGAGGAAGATGACTTAAACTAGCGAAGAACTAGATTCAAGAGGGAAGACTGCATGATGAATGCAGGTCTACAAACCCTCATTCATCATCTAGAGACTAGAGAAGTATAAACAAAAAAATAGGTGAGAAGAGACTCAAAATGAGAGGGATCCCATAAGTTCGAATCGTAAGCTCCCCCAACTGCAATAGTTCACTGGAGCTGCAATAGAGTGGTCCCCAATGGCTGCTAGGAGGAATGCAAGTTTGCAATTGAGTGAGACAGCCAATGACACCTAAAAATAAATTGACATAGTCGAGAGTTTGGGAATTTATGATTCGAGACCCATGATTTGACATTCTCCCACAAGAATCCCTAACCTACATATCACAAAATTTCTTTGCCAAAGACTTCATCTTGATACTCAATCTCTGAAAGTATGGTGCCAAACAGATAGAAATGGTCACATAAGAGACACACTTCTAATTGAATCACAAGAAACTAATCAAAATAAACCAGAAGACAAATTGCTTCATATAATATATCTCATGAACTTTGTACCCCTGCCAAACTTACTTATTGAATATTTCAAATCGTCAGACATTGAAAATGGATTGACTCAACCATCTAGAAGATGGTTTAAAGAGTATATAGACAAGGGTTGTAAAAACGACGAAACAATCCTAGTAAGAGAACAAGTGAAATTAGCATTGGAATATGGTCCAACTAAAGGCCAACAACATATCATATTAGTCAACTCGAACACTTAGATTTAGACTCCCCAAAGAAATACCATATCAACTTCCTAGTCAAATCTTATAAGAACTAAGCAAGATCAAAATCTTGCAATAGTCCTAGTTTCTAAAAACCCCAATAAATCCACAATGGGCCTCAATCAAATTACCATATATGAAGGAGACAAAGATCCCAAATGACGTTGGTTCGTTTGTGATAAATTTTTGGATGCATTCGACATCACTGATGAAGATAAAAATATGGCACAACTTGATGCCACTCTTCAAGCTAGGACCTTCACTTGGTTCATGAATTTTATAGAGAATCAAACAAGATCAAAGGTGGTGATAAAGAGAAAATTCGTAACATTCTTCAAGACATAAGAGATCAATCATCTGGCTAGAAAAAAGATGAAAGAAATCAAACAAAGTTAGGGTGAAATAGTTTGAGAATATGAAAAAATATTCAAAGACTTATTATGTCAAATTATTTACATCATAAAAGAAAGACTCATTGTACAATGGTACATAGTAGGACTTCTACAAAAAATTTGAGCTCTGCTATGAATGTACAACATTCAGATATGTGAGGATGCATTGAAAAAATATCATCATATAGATATAGATGATTAAGGATCATCGATCTCATCAACAATAGAGAAAAGACTAAAGGAAAAACTCAAAGTATTGCAACAGTCTATAAAAAACAAGTCCATCATGCAGAATGAACTCTAGTGCACCATTTTCTCTAGTGAAGGGAAAATGAAGGACTGTTGAAAATTCAATGATGCATTGGATCCAACTGTCTGACAGATCCAAATACAAAATTTCTGCAATATCTTCCAAAGAATGACAAATCACGCAACTAGGGACTATTGACATAATCTAAGAAATGCCCGACCAAAATGGAGTCATATCTGTGAGGAGAATAATCAATTTACACAATAATATTGGTTAAATGGGAAAAACAATATCTATTATGTATACCACATGCAGATGACCAACCATAATGTCGACCAAGGAGGTGGAAATGGATACATAGGTCGTGTTCATGGGGGTTATCAAGGAGGAGGAGGATACATAGGACGATATGGACAAACAAGTCTAGGACGTGGTCATGGCCACTTCTATTTATTTAATTGTTGGAAAGAGGACCACATAAGTCTTGAATTCCCTATAAAAGAAAGAATCGACCTCAAGTCCTATACCATATGTGGATTGGGTGATCACTCACTGGAAGACTACCCAATTGTATTGGAGAAAGTGATGAACAAAATAAATGTGAACCTCTTGCACACAATGCCTAAACAAGAACTATTAAATTTAGAAAATATCCAGGTTATAATATGATAACGTGTGGGTGAATACACTTATTCATATCCGTCAATTTGAAAAAGGGGATATTGAAACAGATATCCCGACCTTGAACAAGAAGAAAAATTGATGTGGGAATCAATGAATTTCTTCAAAAATATCGACCAAGATAAGTCAAATGGAAACATGGGATGACAACCAAACATTTCATACACTTCCCTAGAATAATTTCTTCAGTTATTAGTCCAAATTTACCTTAACTCATTTCTATAACTTGTTTAGGCATAAACATTTATACTTTGTTTTTTATTAAGTTCCCGTTCATAATTTAATATAAAATTATATAAATTCATATTCTCTTTTCTATCAGTTCTAAGTAATTTTTTTATTCTCTAAGGTCTTCTAGATTTTTATTAACTCATTCATTTATTCATGCAACATGCCATTCAAGACGCACCTACGTGCTCCAAGGGAACCACTTGCCATTTGACTTAGTTTGAAAGTTGTCGACACTTGGAGTTAATAATCCACTTGTCAACCTTTTGTGAGACTAAGAGCTTACTGAGGAATAATGAATCTTCCTTATTGCGCCCCCTCATAGAATCGTGAACCTCTATAGAAAAAGGTAGTCATTAACATTCAGTTCAGGTCACAATGGGAGTGCTAGTAGGCTATGACAGGGACACTTCCACACCTCTCCTTTATCCCTTCGATACCTGTGTATGACCCCTTTACTCCATATTTGAGTCAGATTAACAAGTGTCACCATGCCCACATCCACTGAAAAATATAATATTAATAACACATATACATGAAATCCATAACTAAAATCATTATCATAATACATGTGTCGTAAAACAAGTACTCATAATCAAAGTCAATAGTCCACTACTTGACTCAATCTTGAGTCCAAGGAAGTCTGTTGATGCCTTCAACATCCTCATCATGTCATGTTTCCTGCAAACTCAAGAAACTCATCATAATACATGTCAAGGACATACATCAATATTAATAACATATCAAATTTAATACTCAATCATAGCATAAACTCATAAACCAAAAAAGATAATCATAATGTACCATGTTTTAACCAGATCACTTGGTTCCAAGTGTCCTCAAGGAATAAATCAATGGTATGAAATGTGATTAGTGGAACTGGATGTTACATACACCCCCTCTTGTTTTAAAATTCATCCCAAAGTTTGTAAAATCTAACAATGAAAACAATAAATAGCTTCCACTAATTTATAATCAAACTATCAAAATAAATAAGGAAACCAATGATGCATCTCATATGCTTCCTCCCAAGTAGTAGAACGTGGACTATAATTGTACCACTGGAGCTTGACCTGATCGACCAATCGTCATCGTAGTTGTTGAGTGCAATGGTCCAGTATGTGGATTGTCTCCACTATGAGAGAAATATCTTCTGATACCTGCAATGAAATGATGTCAATAATATGTGACAAATCTGAAATACAATGACGTAAAACAGAAATATGAAACACATCGTGCATACACCTCAAAGAATCAGGTAAGGCTAGTCGGTAGCCATGGGTCCTTTCTTTTCTACAACTTCTAAATGTCCCACAAACTTTGGAGATAGTTTATCACCCTTTCTAAACTTAATCGAACTCTTATGTGGATTCATTTGCAAAACCATCACCAATATCATAACTATGATCAATACAATGCACATCCGCATAACTCTTTTGTCAGTCTTGTGCTTCCTTAATCCTTTTCCTTATGGTTCACATTTGATCTTCCATTTCCTAAATCACTTATGGTCCCACCAAGACCCTATATTCTAGTCAATCCTAGCTCAAAGGTGTCCTAAACAGTCGTTCATAGAGAAACTCAAAAGGTGCCATCTTTATCGAACTCTGATAATTCTTGTTGTATGCAAATTCTACCATTGGAAAAAAATCCTCCCATCGTTTCTATTGGTCCATCACATACATTCAAAGCATATATTCTAAAATTTGATTATTCTTTCCATTTTTCCATCGATTTACATTATATCTTAAAAGTTCGTTACTGTCCAAAGAATAAACCTCACAAAATTGTGAACCTCTCTAGAGGAAGGTAGTCGCTAACCTTCAGTTCAGATCACAACGTGAGTGCTAGTAGGTTGTTACAAGGATGCTTCCACACCTCTCCCTTATCCCTCTGATACCTGTGTATGACACCTTTACTCCATATGTGATTCGGATTAGAAAGAATCACCATGCCCACATCCACTGACAAAGATAATATTAATAACTCATATACATGAAATCCATAACTGGAATCATTATCATAATACATGTGTCATAAAAAAAGTACTCATAATCAAAGTCAATAGTCCAAAGAATAACGCTCATATCTCAGTACCATCATGGTATCTTATCCGATGTTGTATTTTACTTCATTGTACCATTCATCATCAATCTGTAATGCCAAAATATTTTCTCGAAGATTCATCTTGAGGGGTATTACTGAGAAAACAAGAGGTCTCCAACTCAATGCATCTACTACTCTGTTAACGATTCCATTAATATATGTAATCTCAAAATCATACTCACTTAAAATTTCTGACCAATGTCTTGGTCATGTGTTCAAGTGACTTTGAGTAAAAATGTGTTGCAATCCACTATGATCAGTTTTCAACTCGAATTTTCATCCAATATGATAGTGTCTCCAAAGTCGTAAGGAATAAACAATCTCCAATAATTCTAAATCGTGGGTTGCATAATTCTCTTCATTCCTTCTTAGTTTCCTTTAAATATATGCGATGACTCGACCTTCTTGCATTAGTACTCCACCCAGTCCTTCTTTGGATGTGTCATTGCATACTAAGAATTCCTTGTCCATATCGAGAACCTTCAGTATCGATGCTATTGTTAGTAATTCTTTAAGCTTCTGAAATGATACAACACATTTCTATGACCATGTAAATTTATTATTGTTCATTTGTAGTTCCGTAATTGGATTTTCTATTTTTGAAAAACCTTCGATGAAATGTCGATAGTAACCTACTAATCCCATAAAACTACGTACCTATTGCACGTTCGTTGATGTTGGCCATTCCATAATATCCTATACTTTCACTGGATCCACAATGATACCTTCTCCAGAAATAATGTGTCCCAAAAAGTGAATCTTCGACTGATAGAAATAATACTTCGACAACTTTTCGTACAACTTATTTTCTCTTAAACAATACAAAACTAATCTTAGATGTTTGTCATGCTCCTCTTATGTCCGAGAGTAAATTATAATATTTTCAATAAATACTTGTATGGACTTATCCAAGTACTCACATAACATCCCATTTGTTGAACTCATGTATAAACCATGGGCATTTATCATTCTAAATGGTAATACGGTAAATTAACAATGTCCAAATCTTGTCTTCAACGTTGTTTTAGGAATATATTCCTCTTTGATTCGTAATTGGTGATATCCTGAACTCAAATCAATCTTTGAAAACACTATCTCCCCATTCATTTGATCAAATAAGTCATCAATTCTTGGTAACGAGTATTGATTCTTGATCCTGGCTTTGTTTAATTGATGATAGTTAATGAAAAGTGTCCACAATTCATATTTATTTCTTACAAAAATTATTGGTGCACCCCACGGTGATACACTTGGACGTATAAGTCCCAAATCTAATAACTCCTCAAATTGCATCTTTAACTCTTGCAATTTAGGTGTTAACATCCGATAAAGAATTCTTTCAATTGGTCCAGTTCCAGGTTTTAAATCTATAGTAAATTCCAATTCTCTTTTCGACAGTAAACCCGATAGTTCCTCAGGAAAAACACCAACAAACTCCGATACTACTGGAAAGTCTTCCAATCTTTTCATGTCACCTTTTTCATTAAGAGATAATATGGTATACAACTTACATCCCTTGCACATATTTTTCTTCAATTGTAGGGAAGTAATAAATATCAACGATAGTCCTTGGTTTTTCCCTACAATTACTTTGTTTTGTCCCAAACAATAAATTAAGATTAATAATTTCATCTTACAGTTAAGTATCACATCGTGTGATTCTAACCAGTCCATTCCAATCACAATATCATAGGATCCCAAGGTTGTGACAAAAAGGTTTACACAAGCGACAAAGTCACCCAAATTAATTTTACAATCTTTATCCTTTCCTTTTCCTTTTTGCTTGGCTCCAGATGCCAGTTCTACATATCTAAACTCATCTTGTTTGGCTTCCTTCACCTTAATTATTTTGAGCGAAACACTAGATATAAAACTCTTAGTAGCTCCTAGATCTATCAAAATACTAAACTATTGATCTGTTATCATTACTGACGTCTCGAGCACTGTAGATTGATGCTCAGATTGACAATTATTAACTGCTGCATTAATCCTATGGCCTTGCCAAAATATCCTATTGTTGTCTTTGCTGCTGATCTATAAGTTCTCTCCTTTTCAACATGACAATCTCTCTAATAGTGTGGCTCTCCACAAGTCCAACACTCGTTCTTAGGGCCGATGCTCCTAGTTCTAGAGGAAGAATATATTGGTCTAGGGTTATGAGGTCGTGATCTATTTTGTGGAACAAATATATACTATTGCTTCTATTGGGGATGAGACGACTGTTGCTGTGGTGGTGCTCTATACAAATTATTTTGATTGGTAGCTTATCTGTGTGGTGTAGAAAATACAGGTCCTCTGGGTGTATCACTATGCACAAAAGTTTGTCTAACGGGTGTCTTCCTGGAAGAAGTCCTTCCTTGACCCCCACTGTTCAACTCTTCTTCAATGATAATTTTTTTATGTAATGCATCGTGCAAAGTATAAGGCATCAAGATCATCACCTTAGCACAAATGTTGTAGTTGAGACAAAAAAAAACTTATTGACCTTTAACTTTTCAATGTTTAGATGCAAAGCATATCTTATAAACTCCATAAACCTAACCTCATACTCAGGTACTATATGAATACCCTGTCATGAATCATTGAATTCATTAAGTTGGTGCTCAATGAACTCATCATATAGGTACCTTTCTAAGAATAGTTCCTCGAACAATTCCCATGACACGTCTTCAACGACCATATTAAACTATGGTAAGAGTGTCTTCCACCAGAGAAGCACACTCCCTTTCATTTGGAAAACCTCCATGGAGACCTTCATGTTGGAGATATAATCCCGCAATGAAAAACATATTGCCATATTCTCCAACCAAGCTTCGACAGCTAAACCGTCCCTGGAACCCCAAAACTCGAGAAATTTTACCTTCTCGAGTTCTCTATGAACACTACCAGTAACTACATGAGGGTGTTTTGAACCCTCATTGGGTACATACTCCTTACCCTCATTCCAATCAAGGTGATTTATCAGCGCCTCAGAGATCCTTTGAAAATACCTCATCATACCCATGACATCTCCCACTACAACTTGCTCTTGCTCGATAGTTTTCTCTTCTCCCTATGGAGAAGATCTCTCATCAAAAATAGAGAAAATACTAAAGGAAAAAATCATAGTATTGCAACAATCTATAAAAAACAAGTCCATCGCGCAGAATGAACTCTGGTGCACCATTTTCTCTAGTGAAGGGAAAATGAAAGATTGTTGAAAATTCAATGATGCATTGGATCCAACTGTCCGAAGGATCCAAATATAAAATTTCTGCAATATCTACCAAAGTATGACAAATCACGTAACTAGGGACTATCGACACAATCTAAGAAATGCCTGACCAAAATAGTGTCATATTTGTGAGGAGAATAATCATTTTACACAATAATATCGGTTAAATGGGAAAAACAATATCCATTATGTATACCACATGTAGGTGACCAACCAGAATGTCAACCAAGGAGGTGGAAATGGATACATAGGTCGTGTTCGTGGGGGTTATCAAGGAAGAGGATGATATAGAGGACGACATGGACAAACAAGTCTAGGACATGGTCATGGCCACTTTTATTTATGTAATTGTTGGAAAGAGGACCACATAAGTCTCGAATTCCCTATAAAATAAAGAATCAAGCTCAAGTCCTATAACATATGTGGATTGGGTGATCACTCACTGGAAGACTACCCAATTGTATTGGAGAAAGTGATGAACAAAATAAATGTGAACCTCTTTCACACAATGCCTAAACAAGAACTATTAAATTTAGAAAATATCCAGGTTATAATACGATAAGGTGTGGGTGAATACACTTATCCATATCCATCAATTTGAAAAAGGGAATATTGAAACACATATCCCGACCTTGAACAAGAAGAAAAATTGATGTGGGAATCAATGAATTTCTTCAAAAATATCGACCAAGACAAGTCAAATGGAAACATGGGATGACAACCAAACATTTCATACACTTCCCTAGAACAATTTCTTCAGTTATTAGTCCAAATTTACCTTAACTCATTTCTATAACTTGTTTAGGCATAAACATTTAGACTTTTGTTTTTATTAAGTTCCCGTTCATAATTTAATATAAACTTATATAAATTCACATTCTCTTTTATATCAGTTCTAAGTAATTGTTTTATTCTCTAAGGTCTTCTAGATTTTTATTAACTCATTCATTTATTCATGCAATGTGCCATTCAAGACGCACCTACGTGCTCCAAGGGCACCACTCACCATTTGACTTATTTTGAAAGTTGTTGACGCTTGGAGTTAATAATCCACTTGTCGACCTTTTGTGAGACTAAGGGCTTACTGAGGAATAATGAATCTTCCTTATTGCACCCCCTCATATAATCATGAACCTCTACAGAACAAGGTAGTCATTAACATTCAGTTCAGGTCACAACGGGAGCGCTAGTAGGCTATGACAGGGACACTTCCACATCTCTCCTTTATCCCTTCGATACCTGTGTATGACTCCTTTACTCCATATGTGAGTCGGATTAGCAATTGTCACCATGCCTATATCCACTGACAAAGAAAATATTAATAACTCATATACATGAATTCCATAACTAAAATCATTATCATAATACATGTGTCGTAAAACAAGTACTCATAGTCAAAGTCAATAGTCCACTCCTTGACTCAATATCAAGTCCAAGGAAGTCTATCGATGCCTTCAACATCCTCATCATGTCATGTTTCCTGCAAACTCAACAAACTCATCATAATACATGTCAATGACATACATCAATATTAATAACATATCAAATTTGATACTCAATCATAGCATAAACTCATAAACCAAAAACGATAATCATAATGTACCATGTTTTAACCAGATCACTTGGTTCCAAGTGTCCTCAAGGAATAAATCAGTGGTATGAAATGTGATCAGTGGAACTCGATGTTACATACACCCCCTCTTGTTTTAAAATTCATCCCAAAGTTTGTACAATCTAACAATGAAAGCAATAAATAGCTGCCACAAATCTATAATCAAACTATTAAAATAACTAAGGAAACTGATGATGCATCTCATATGCTTCCTCCCAAGTAGTAGAATGTAAACTATAACTGTACCACTGGAGCTTGACCTGATCGACCAATCATCGTCGTAGTTGTTGAGTGCAATGGTCCAATATGCAGATTGTCTCCACTATGAGAGAAATCTCTTTTGATACCTACAATGAAATCATGTCAATAACATGCGACAAATCTGAAATATAATGACGTGAAACAGAAACATGAAACACATCATGCATACGCCTCAAAGAATTAGGTAAGGCTAGTCGGTAGCCATGGGTTTTTTCTTTTCTAAAATTTTGAAATGTCCCACAAACTTTGGATAAAGTTTATCACCCTTTCCAAACTTGATCGAACTCTTATGTGGATTCACTCGCAAAACCATCACCAATCTCATGACTATGATCAATACAATGCACATCCGCATAACTCTTTTGTCAGTCTTGTGCTTCCTTAATCCTTTTCCTTATGGTTCACATTTGATCTTCCATTTCTTGAATCACTTCTGGTCCCACCAAGACCCTATATTCTAGCCAATCCTAGCTCAGAGGTGTCCTAAATAGTTTTTCATAGAGAAACTCAAAAGGTGCCATCTTTATAGAACTCTGATAATTCTTGTTGTATGCAAATTCTACCATTGGAAAAAATTCTCCCATTGTTTCTGTTGGTCCATCACATACATTCAAAGCATATATTCTAAAATTTGATTCTTCTTTCCGTTTTTCGATCGCTTTACATTATATCTTATAAGTTCGTTACTGTCCAAAGTATAACCCTCACAAAATAGTGAACCTCTCTAGAACAAGGTAGTCGCTAACCTTCAGTTTAGATCACAACGTGAGTGCTAGTAGGTTGTGACAATGATGATTCCACACCTCTCCCTTATCCCTTTGATACCTGTGTATGACCCCTTTACTCCATATGTGATTCAGATTAGCATGAGTCACCATGCCCGCATCCACTGATAAAGATAATATTAATAACTCATATACATGAAATCCATAACTAAAATCATTATCATAATACATGTGTCATAAAAAAAGTACTCATAATCAAAGTCAATAGTCCAAAGAATAACGCTCATATCTCGGTACCATCATGGTATCTTATCTGATGTTGTATTTTACTTCATTGTACAATTCATCATCAATCTATAATGCCAAAATATTTTCTCGAAGATTCATCTTTACGGGTATTACTGAGAAAATGAGAGGTCTCCAACTCAATGCATCTGCTACTCTATTAACGATTCCTTTAATATATGTGATGTCAAAATCATACTCACTTAAAAGTTATGACCAATGTGTTTGTCGTGTGTTCAAGTCACTCTGAGTAAAAATGTGTTGCAATCCACTATGATAATTTTTCAACTCGAATTTTCGTCCAATAAGATAGTGTTTCCAAATTCGTAAGGAATAAACAATCTCCAATAATTCTAAATCGTGGGTTGCATAATTCTCTTCATTCCTTCTTAGTTTCCTTTAAATATACGCGATAACTCGACCTTCTTGCATTAGTACTCCACCTAGTTCTTCTTTGGATGTGTCATTTCATACTAAGAATTCCTTGTCCATATTGGGAACCTTCAATATCGATGCTATTGTTAGTAATTCTTTAAGATTCTGAAATGCTACAACGCATTTCTATGATCATATAAATTTATTATTGTTCATTTGTAGTTCCGTAATTGGATTTTCTATTTTTGAAAAACCTTCGACGAAACGTCGATAGTAACTTGCTAATCCCATAAAACTACGTACCTATTTCACGTTCGTTGATGTTGGCCATTCCATAATAGCCTATACTTCCACTGGCTCCACAATGATACCTTCTCCAGAAATAATGTGTCCCAAATAGTGAATCTTCAACTGTTAGAAATAACACTTCGACAACTTTCCGTACAACTTATTTTCTCTTAAACACTACAAAACTAATCTCAGATTTTCATCATGATCCTCTTCTTTCCGAGAGTAAATTATAATATTTTCAATAAATACTTGTACGAACTTATCCAAGTACTCGCATAACATCCCATTCATTAAACTCATGAATACACCAGGGGCATTTATCATTCTAAATGGTAATACGGTAAATTAACAATGTCCAAATCTTGTCTTAAACGTTGTTTTAGGAATATATTACTCTTTGATTCGTAATCGGTGATATCCCGACCTCAAATCAATCTTTGAAAACACTATCTCCCCATTCATTTGATCAAATAAGTCATCAATTCTTGGTAACGGGTATTGATTTTTGATCGTGGCTTTGTTTAATTGATGATAGTCAATGCAAAGTGTCCACAATTCATATTTATTTCTTACAAAAATTATTGGTGCACCCCACGGTGATACACTTGGACATATAAGTCCCAAATCTAATAACTCCTTAAATTGCATCTTTAACTCTTGCAATTTAGGCGTTAACATCTGATAAAAGATTCTTGCAATTGGTCTAGTTCTAGGTTTTAAATCTATAGTAAATTCCAATTCTCTTTTCGACAGTAAACCCGATAGTTCCTCAGGAAAAACATCAACAAACTCCGATACTACTGGAAAGTCTTCCAATATTTCCATGTCACCTTTTTCATTAAGAGATAACATGGCATACAACTTACATCCCTTGCACATATTTTTCTTCAATTGTAGGGAAGTAATAAATATCAACGATACTCCTTGGTTTTTACCTACAATTACTCTGTTTTGTCCCAAACAATAAATTAAGATTAATAATTTCATCTTACGGTAAAGTATCACGTCGTGTGATTCTAATCAGTCCATTCCAATCACAATATCATAGGATCCCAAGGTTGTGACAAAAAGGTTTACACAAGCGACAAAGTCACCCAAATTAATTTTACAATCTTTAACCTTTCCTTTTTCTTTTGCTTGGCTCCAGATGCCAGTTCTACATATCTAAACTCATCTTGTTCAACTTCCTTCACCTTAATTATTTTGAGCGCAACACTAGATATAAAACTCTCAGTAGTTCCTAGATCTATCAAAATACTAAACTGTTGATCTGCTATCATACTTGACGTCTCGAGCACTGTAGATTGATGCTCAGACTAACAATTATTAACCACTGCATTAATCCTATGGGCCTTGCCCAAATACCCTATTGTTTTCTTTTCTGTTGATCTAGAAGTTCTCTCCTTTTCAATATGACAATCTCGCTAATAGTGTGGCTCTCCACAAGTCCAACACCCGTTCTTAGGGCCGATGCTCCTAGTTCTAGAGGAAGAATCTATTGGTCTAGGGTTCTGAGGTCCTGATCTATTTTGTGGAACAAATATATACTACTGCTGCTATTGAGGATGACACGACTATTGCTATGGTGGTGCTCTATACAATTTTTTTTGATTGGTAGCTTGTCTGCGTGGTGTAGAAAATATAGGTCCTCTGGGTGTATCACTGTGCCCAAAAGTTTGTCTGATGGGTGTCTTCCTAGAAGGAGTCCTTCCTTGACCCCCACTGTTCAACTCTTCTTCAATGATAATTTTTTTATGTAATGCATCATGCAAAGTATGAGGCATCCGGATCTTCACCTTAGCACAAATGTTGTAGTTGAGACAAAAAAAAAAACTTATTCACCTTTAACTTTTCAATGTTCAGATGCAGAGCATATCTTAGAAACTCCATAAACCTAGCCTCATACTCAGGTACTATACAAATACCCTGTCGTAAAGCATTGAATTCATTAAGTTGACGCTCAATGAACTCATCATATAGGTAGCTCTCTCAAAATCGTTCCTCGAACAATTCCCATGACACGTCTTCAACGACCATATTCAACTATGGTAAGAGTGTCTTCCACCAGAGAAGCACACTCCCTTTCATTTGGAAAACCTCCATGGAGACATTCATGTTGGATATATAATACCGTAATGCAAAATACATTGCCATATTCTCCAACCAAGATTCGGTAGCTAAACCGTCCCTGGAACCCCAAAACTCGAGAAATTTTACCTTCTCGAGTTCTCTATGAACACTACCAGTAACTACATGAGGGTGTTTTGAACCCTAATTGGGTACATACTCCTTACCCTCATTCCAATCAAGGTGATTTATCAACGCCTTAGACATCCTTTGAAAAGACCTCATCATACCCATGACATCTCCCACTACAACTTGCTCTTGCTCGATGGTTTTCTCTTCTCCCTATGAAGTAGATCTCTCGGGTGTGGATGTACTTGGAGGAATCATACCTCCTCCTCCCGCACCCCTATGCCTACTAATTTTCCATTCTCTAACCATGATACATGGCATAAAACAAATTCAAATTTTTATTAGTAATATATCTTAATTTAAAAATTTGCATTGGAAGTCGCAATGAGTCCAGTGTCGCAGAGTAGAACCCCGCTCTGATATCATATGTAACAACCTCCACTCTTATCAAAACGAGTAATCAAATTCATAATTTAAGTTCGACTTGATAGACGTAAATAATTATGATTACATGCCACCACACACACACACACACACACACACACACACACACACACACACACACATATTTTAAATCCACCTTCTATCAATATTTAACTTAAAACACTATTGCACAATTTATCAATTCATCTCTTCATGAAACTATAAGGAATTTCACTCAACAATTGTCTATCTAAAAATGCAGTAGGAAGTAAGGTGTTATCAACGTTCGACTGAAAATTGGTTGTGTTACTAGCGCACTAATTTAGTTAAGGTTCTCATAGGTAGTTTGTAATGATCCCAAGCCAAATTCTTTCTTGGAATCACTAACTACTACTAATTTGTTGAGTTAGTAAGTGGATACAAGATTAATCAACACATGGAGATCACAATATATTCAAGATGTAGAAGCACAAGCAAAGATCTGACCTTTTTATTATGAGAAATGTAAGATCAATACAATAGATGACCGATCTGGCATAAACCTCAGATGGCCATACAAGCAATAGATATGAGCTGCTACAAAATGCTCCCGCTAATACAAAATAATGCCTCCAAAGGCTGAATAAGAAGTGAAGATCAATACAAGTAGATCTGAATGCCAAAATCTCCAACTGAAGAATGCCACGCTTTAATAGAAGGCTGAAACCCTCAATAACTCGGCCCTACTGCCAAAAGTGTCCAATCACCCTAAGAAATATGCCAATTGATAGATCGGGTGGTGGTAGGAATAACCCAGGTGCCTGAATCTCCAAGATCCCTCTCAATCTTCGTAGATCTGAATTTCCCACTGAATGGGGTGCCCCACTGGATGACTGAAACCCTACCTGGTTTGGCCCTGATGAAGGAGACCTCCAAATGCTCTGAAACTCTCCCAGAATATAGATCGGGCAATGATAATAATAACCCAGGTGCCTGAATCTCCAAGATCCCTCTCAAT
>ML795183.1:274585-289050 GCA_009831015.1 Picea engelmannii
TTTCTTTACTTATAAATATAATCATAATTGTTCCCAATAATGATCAATTCATCCACATAAATTAGTAAAATCACCATATTTTTACCTTGTAGATGCATACATAAGGTGTTATCAGATTCACTTTTCTTAAATCCAACTCTGCGAAGGTAATCATCCATTTTAGCATACCAAGCTCTAGGATTTTGTTTTAATCCATATAATTCCCTGATCAACTTACAAACTCTTTGTTCTTTCCCTTTGAGCTCAAAACCAGGAGGTTGAATCATATATAATTCTTCCTTCAAATATCCATTAAGGAAGGCACTTTTAACATCCATCTAATGTACTTTCCATCCTTTTTGAGCCGACAAAGAAATTACCATCTTGATTGTCTTCCACTTTACGGTAGGTGAAAATGTTTCTTCATAGTCAATCCCTTCTTGTTGTGAAAAACTTTTGGCTACAAGTCTTTCTTTGTATTTGTCTATCATTCCATCTGGCTTATACTTGATTTTGTTAACCCATTTGCATCTGATGGGTTTAACATATTTAGGAAAATACAAAAGTTTCCAGGTATTATTTTCCATTACTGATTGATATTCATCAATCAGTTCTTTTTTCCATTCTTCATGTTTTACTGGCTCTTTGAAAGTTGAGGGTTCAATAAAACAATTTGTTACTAAGGAAAAAAAATCTTCTTCCCTAGTTGAACTTTTGGTTCCAATTTTGTTTTGTTCATTAGGCTTGACATCCTTCAAAAGTTGAATATCCCATTTAGGCAATTGATGTTGACTATATTGGGGATTTGAATTATCAGTATTATTAAACATCGGATTGATAAAAATACAAACTCTCCTTTCCTCTGAAGTATCTTGAGGTGGACTTTCATTATCAAATGAATTATTTGATAAAGATTCAAACCAAGTTTTCAAAGAAGAATCCGACAAAATTGATGAATAATTTTCATTTTTTTATGAAGTCCAATCTATTTCAAACCAACATTGTTTACTTTGTTGATTTTTCATTTGGTTTTTCTCCTTATCGACTTGTTTTTCCAAGTTTTCTAGAAGGAATTCAATATCTTCAACACTTTTTCTCTTTGTTTTGTTGAAGATGACATCTCGACTTACAATAAATTTTCCTTTTGATAAGAGAAAATATCCCTTCTTTTCATCAGAATCTACAATCAATATATACTTTTTACTTTGTGAGTCTAGATTAGTTCTCTTTTCCTTAGGAACTAAGGTATGGCACATTTAATTAAAAACTCGAAGATGTTTAATTCTTGGTTTAAATCCATACCATGCTTCATATAGTACGATTCCATCCAAAGAAGCAGTGGGAGATCTGTTCTTTAAGTAGAATGCAGTATGTATTGCTTCAACCCAGTAGGTGGGACTTAAACCTTTGAAAATTAGCATTTATCTCACCATTCCTAACAAATATTGATTCATTCATTCTGTGACTCCATTTTTCTGTGGAGTGTCTGATTTTATAAAAAAATGCCTTCTAATTCCATTATCTCTACAATAATTTTGGAATTGATTGAAAGTCAATTCCCCTCCATTATCTATCCTCAATGTGTCGATCTTTTCTTTAGCTTCTTTTTGAACAAAAGTCGAAAAATATTGAACTTTTCTTTAGCCCATTCTTTAGCCCATTCTATGATTTTCTTAGAATAGGCTTTCCAACCTAACATGAAAGCATAACCAAGTTGTGTTAATCCCTTTTAAAATTTATAGTTTTGAATTTTCTTTCTCTTTATCTTTCACTAAAGAAAGAAAAATTGACGGTCGCGAGTTCAAACCTCACAAACTATGCTAATTTAGCCTAGATTCAACACAAGACTTTCAAATAAAGTGAGATTTGAATTTAAACATAGTGAGATTTGAAATTACCAGAGTGATTTCCGGTAAAATAAACAGATGTGAACACCGATATGAACACCGATATGAACACCTTTTCTTGCATTCTACATTATTTTTCAATCACAATACATTTTTGTCTATCAATCTAAGTGTAAGAGTAATAGTAATAATCTAAGTGTAAGAGTAATAGTAATTTCTGTAGAAGAAGTTTGATATAAAAGAAGAATCCCAATAAATCGAACCCGAGGGATGAAGACTGCCCTTGCCATACCAGCCCTGAAATAAATGGACTACTCATTAGTTTAATTACTAAAAATGGACAACTTATGAGTAGATGGTAAAACAACTACATAATAATTCATGTTACTGTGTGATAGAGTTGCCTGCAAAATCAGACAGTATATACTATATTGTTATGAAAATCACTAGCTACATGAAATGATATATGCTTTACTTGATTGATGTTAAGACCGATCTCTTGTGATCTGCAATAACATAGTACCTCAATATTCCATATGAAGAGAACAAAAATAGTAATGAGTAGGAAAGCCACTGCAACGTCTAGAATGCATGCCGATAGCCACAACAACGAGTATTGGTTACATCGTCTCAACATGCTTTTCGACTGCAACATTTGGAGAATGCAGTGATTTAACTTAGGCCTCCAAAGTAATCAATGGTATAAATCTATTTTATAAAATAATTTTTAATTTTAATAAATAATTTAAAAAATTTGCATACACCAAGCGAATAATGTAACATCCAAATAATTTTAGCCAATCCAAAATTCAATCCCGAAATTAGGAAAATGTATTGGTTTTTGGTAAAAATTTAAAATAATAGGTATATTAATAAGTCCCTTCCCATACAATTTAAATTTTCTACGAAATGTACCAATTAATGCATTAGGAAGCACCAGGTAATATGTGGTCAATTGTCGTTGAACGCGAGGCGATTGTTATAGTCCCTCACGGGAGGCAGGGACTAAAAAAGGGAATTGTTTCTAGGTATATTATCTATCGTGGTAGGAATAAAAGTTAAGATAATTTTAGTTAAACCGTTTTTTTAATAAGCCACCTCAAAAACCTAAACAACATAATTCCAAATGTAAAAGGAGATGCATTAGAAAATGTAAATAATGGGTGATTCTAGTAGTGGATGGAGATTTGGTTTAGAATACATAATGATTGTTAAGGATTAAAATGGTGGATAGAAAAAAATTGGCTATACATGTAAGCTTACATGCCAATATATCATACTTTAATAAGAGGATGGCTCATCTTTGAGTTTATCTCAAATAGATATGTGGAGAAGATAGTGTCAAGGAAGTGGTTTGGGTCTCTTCATTTTTATGTGTTAAAATATGGAAACTTGGGTTTAGTCCTTGAAATGAACTAATGTATATGCAATTGGTTTAGGTCAAACTTCTAAGATTTCCTTTGAAAATGAGGAATGAGAAGGTATCGAAACTACTTGAAGACAACATAGGAATATTCATTAGGTTGGAGGAAGGTTTCCATTTAAAATTAGATTAGATATTAATTAATGTTTTGGTTGAATTAATATACCTCAAAGATGTTCTTTGTAAATAATTGAAAATTAAAAGAGGTAATTTTCATTTTTTGTAGATATTGGGAAAATCAGATTTAGTTTCTACCAATACCATTAGGTCAATCATGTTTGGAAAGAGGGTTCTCAACTAGTTAGGAAAATGGTATGGAGAGAAAATAAAAATCGGACCTAGTTACCTCTCAATAGAGAAACTCAATTGATCATATGGTCAACCAAGGGGTAGAACCAAAGAAATTGATCTCGAGAAAAATTGTAAAATCAAAAGGAGATATCCAGGATTTTAGGCCATAAAGTAAGGAATATTACACTATGGAGGTAGATAAATGGTAATAAAAGATTGAGCCAACCCATGAAGGAACCAAATAATTGATAAAAGGTATAGATAGTGTTGTGTTGAATTCCTTCCATTGCATTCTATCAATTCTAAAAACCCCAAATTATAGTTTAGACCCCTCATCCGAATTCTCTTTGGACCAGGTAAATGGGGTAGTCACTCATAAATAATTGTATAATCTAATGGGACCATGAAGATCTCAAACCATAGATAATGTTAGGAAAATGGAAATCCATGCTCCTTATACGTATTCCCCATAAGTCACTCTATCCTAGGAATCTATAGTATTCTCAATGTACATTGATAAGGTATTTAGCCCTATATATAACATAAGGTCCAAAACTCAAGGTTCCTATAAGTAATAAGAAGGAATTGAAGGAGGCTTGGCCAAGGAAATTAAAAAATCATAGTTCATAGGAAAAAAATTCCTTTATATCCCGAACTAAAAATAAATCCATCAAGGAGGTCAAGCATGAAGACCAATTACAGTCAAGGTGGCCCTTAGAGAAAGGGAATCCTCAAGATTGTCAAAACCATGATCATATTGTTACTTAATGTAAGAGGGTGAGGGATCATAAAAAAAAAATAGCTCTCAAAATATGTTTTACTAAATTCAATGTTAATGTCATTTTGTTACAAGAAACCACAAGGGAAGGGAAGAAAGTAGAAGCCATTCTATCAACCATATTAAAAAATGGATTGTTATATCTTAAGATTTTGAAGGAATATTTGGAGGTCTTATACCATGTTTAAATGAATCTATGGTTCTTTCTAACTTGTCCTTCATACCTATAGGTATCAGGTCAAATATAATATCCAAATAACTAGGTAAAGTGTTTTCAATTATTAATCCATCTACACCATCTTCAAAAAATAAAGTATAATATGAAAGTTTCAAAGAATTATATGGGATAAAAGATGATAACATAGTTTTGGGGGGGTATCTCAGTCTAACTATGAAGGTAGGATAATATTGGGGAGAACAACCCATACATGAAGATCTTTTAGCAGGTTACTTTACTCATCTACTTGAAAATATAACACTCTATGATGTGAAACATATATATATGGTTCTAACCCGAAGAAACTTTAAAAGTGGTAGGGAAGTTCTATCAAAGAGTGTTTTAGAAAAAGTATACAAGATCAAATCTTGGCTCAGAGATAGAGGAAATTTAGATCATTTTCCTGTTTTGTTACAAATTCACAAAGATAATAAAAAACCACCCGTACCCTTAAAATTGAATCATAGATGGCTAGAGGAAGATGGTTTTGGGAATATAATAATATTAAAATTGGGGAAAATTGACCCTAGAAATGAATAAATTGTAATGTTTCAATTTAGAAAAAAAACCCTAAAAGGGTAAAGAAAGTAGTGATAAAATGAGCCAAAAAGAAATCTTGAAGAGATTTGATGAAAATAAAATCCTACAAGAAAATGACAAAAAAAAATGAATAAATTGTAAAGTTTCAATTTAGAAAAAAAAACCTAAAAGGGTAAAGAAAGTAGTGATAGAATGGGCCAAAAAGAAATCTTGAGGAGATTTGATGAAAATAAAATCCTAGAAGAAAAAACGTTGACGACAAAAAAGATAGAGGATCTTCAAAAAAAAATATGAAAAATTCAAATTGAATAAATTAGAAGAGACAAATTTTTTTTTTTGTCGGAAATGAATAAGTAATGCAAAGAGCAGGGTCATATGGCTTGTTAAGGGAGGAAAAAACAAAAAATATTTCAAAATTATGCCAAGCATAGGAAGAACATGACCACAATTTAGGAGATCCATAAAAGTGATGGGACAAAGGCTAGAACATTTTAGGGGATAGTAGAAGTCTCTAGGATGCAATAAAATAGAGATTCTCAAATCCCCATTTCAAGAATCCTCGTGATGCAATATAACATAGATTCTCAAGGTGGAATAATCCATTGCTATATTAATTAATGAAAAAAAGAACGAAAGATTAACATATGTAGTTACTGAAGTAGAATTGAAATAGGTTCTCCAAACATTTAAGATTTTAATTTTAATTTTTTTAACTCAAATAGATGGACAACATAATTCTACATGTACTTCTATGATGTGCTATAGGATGATTTTTTGAAGTTGTTGAAGAACCTAGAAGGTCTTGGAAATTTTTGGGGATATAAATGCCACATTCTTATCTCTATTCGAAAAAATAAATGAGCTTGAATCATTGGAGGACTACATTCCTATTTCACTATGTAACTTGGTTTACAAAATCATAACTAAAATTGTTACAAACATGCTCAAAGGAATTCTTTTGAAAGTCATTTTAGAAGAAAATTTTGGTTTTATATACAATAGACAAAACATGATGTAGTGGGCACATCACAATAAGTATTTCACTCAACAAACATAAATAAGCTCTCAATTATGGTAATGAAACTATATTTGGATAAATATTTTACTAAGGTTAACTAGACGTGTTTGACGTCAATCCTAATCTAAATGGGAATGAGTATTCAAATGGTGAATTGGATCATGGGGCATATAATATCAACCTCATTTGTTCTTATAATCAATGTCTTAAACCCCCAATTTTTTTCATGCACCGAGAGGCATAAAACTAGGATGTTGCATGATGCCTTTTCTATTCTTGTTAGTGGCAGAAGATCTAAGAAGAATAATTTCAGCCCACAAAAGTAAAGGCTCCATTAAGATGATAAGAATGAAAAGTTTTGTATTGTTATCAGATATTCTATTTTTTTATGATGTAATCCTATTTGGAGTATGGAATCAAAGAGAATACGATAAATACAAGGATATTCTAGATCAATATAGCAAGGAAACAAGAATGTAGGTAAACCTTAATACGTATTATATTTTATTTCATGGTTTGGGGAAAGAAGGGGAAAGGTAATGTAAGGTTAATATTTTATTTTAACTATATTCCCTTTGATGATGAATAAACCACCTTGGTTTCCACTTAAATCCTAATGAAATAGGTCTAGAGATTGGTTATGGTTGTATGATAAGACAAGGAAAAGGGTAACAAATTGGTGCTACAAATGGTTGTCTCAAGGAGGGAGGCTAGGTCTAGTTAAATTAATCTTGGGGTTGATTCAAATATACTATATTTCAATATCCATCATTCCAAAAGGAAAATTGGAGAAGAAAAGGAAGAAGTGTTTCAACTTTCTCTTGGTGGGAAAATAAAAAAAAAGGAGGGTATTGCCTTAGTGAAAGGGAAGAATATGGATTGATCAATTCACTAAATAATTGTTGGCTTTCCCTCTGCGATATCCCGATGACTATAAATCTATCTCTTCATGATGGGTGCATATTTCGTAGGTCATAGTATTTTAGCATGAGGGATCCGATTTCAATGGTAGAGATGTCATTGCACAGGTTCAATCTGGTATGGACAAGACCTCCATGATTTCCTTCCTATATTCAAAGTACTTCTAGTAGAAATCGATGAAGAGAAGCAACTCAGTTGATACTTGATCGGGTTTCCAAGGTAATGATTGCATTAGAGGATGGATATATGTAGAAAAAAATTTAGATTTTATTACGAATATAAGGTAGGAGGAGGAAAAATAGGATCTAGAAACACACTTAGGTTAAAAACTATATCCCATAATTTGAAATATACGAAGGTGGTGTACTAGGGATTTATGACTATATATGAATCATAGGATAACATATGTGTGTGTCAAATATGATGTGTAAGATAAACAATATTAGAAATTTCAAATTTGTATTTAAGTCTATCACTATACAAGTAAAACTTCCAATAGGTTAGAACCACTTAAGCTACTTTAGGGAATAAAGAGTGAATACATTCATCATAAATTAAAGGTGCAATGTGTGATTGGTTTTACCACTTGGTTATATTCTAAGAGAGGACAATGTTAGGGTTGTCCTTCACCTTATAAATATATTTTATGAATAAAAACATAGAAATTTCAGATTGAGATCATGAAAACACCATCCAAGAGAGAGGTTTAAGCACAAGAGAGAAAGATGTATTGGATGTTTCCACTTGGGAAAGAGATATTATATGAAATAAAAACCAAAAAAGTGTTATAAAAAATTCCTAAATATGCATAATCATTAACTGAAAAAGAACTTTCAATATAGATGGTGAATCCCCTTAGGGTTTTAAAAGTTAGCACTTGGAATTCACCAAATAAACCTCTAAGTAAATGATAAACAACTATTATCACATTATAGATCAAATTGAACTCTATATATGTAATGTAAACTTGTGTAAACTATCTAGAAATGGAGTAGAGGCTAGGTCTATGTAATAACTCACCTTGGAGCACCAAAACCTAGCCTTAGGGTTGAATCACCAAATTTGAATCTTATTGCTGCAATTAAATTTCTAGATTTGAGAAATGCCTTAAATCATCCCACAAAACATTAGAAAATGCTTGGAAGATTCCTTCTATAGTTCCATTTTTATTCCTTTTTGTTAGAGATCGTTAGCTAAGCATAAGCCCTATGATAAACTTGTCTAGGAAATAAAATACCCATTAACTTTAAACTAGACAATGAAAGAAATATAAATTAATATTTTTATTTGATTTTTCATCATTACATTTTCTTCTAAACAAAAAAAATATATATTTTAAGGTTTTTTTTGGTTGGTTTTCAGATATAAGACAAGTGCCTTTTTAATCCAAAGTGGGATTATGGGGTCAAGAAGTATGGCCTCTAATAAATGGTCATTCATATATTAAATATTAGAGTAAGATATGGGAACCCTAGGGTAAATCAATCCCTTATCTAATCGAGACAATGTATTAATACCAAGTCTCTACAAGAAGGGATTCAAGAAGGGAAATAACCTTCACCAACAAGATCAATTTTGTCGTGAATAAAATACCTAAAAACCTTGCCAGGGAACCAAAGGAAAGACAAGACAAGAGATTGATAACTTTCCAAACCAAGAAAAGGAATATGGAAGAGAATAAACCCTACAATCCATCCTTCCAAGTAGTTAATTAACTCCTCAAATGGATTGATCTTTATAGATAATAGAAGCCTTGACATATTCACACCTATATTTGATGCACCAAGAAATTAACCAAGAAAGGGAGTACTTCAAGAATTGATACAAAAACCTCAAAAAATATATCTTCTATTAATTGTATTCAAAATGATATTCTACAACTCACAACAATTTGGAATGAGAGGAGAGCCTCTACTTATATAGGAGGATTCTAAATCCTTCTCATTCTTTATTAATTCTTTCTCCCTAAAATTATTCCATGAGAATTACAAAACAAGACTTGGCATACACACAAACAAGGAGACTAAGTCTAAAATAGTCAAATGATTCCACATGTACATAAAACCCTCATGAGAGGGGAACATCCCACAAATAAGGAGGGTGACCTGCTTCATTATCTCAATGTTCCCTTGAAAATGTGTTCTTAAGGCCTCAAATCATGCTGTAGTATCCTCCAATGTAAGCAAAGTACCAACATCTAGCTTCTTCAAGTGGAACGACCTCATTAAATGGGTGAAGATGGACCTCAAAGGTGGATGGATCCCTTAATCAATTTCATATGACCTAAAAATATGATTTTCAAATTATGAACAAGCTCTCATCTCAATAAAACATCATCCATAAGGTAAGGAAATTGCCCCTCCAAGTTGAATCAACTCTAAAAACACTCCCACAAATTTCATAAATCCCACATGTGCAAGTCGACATTTAAATCATGTAAGACATAGCTCAAAAAGTGAATAAATATTAGGGAGCTATGAAATATTCAACATGGCATCTGTAGAGTATGTCCATGCATGAATAAATAGCCCAAATGTTCCTCAGAGGATGTGTTTAGGGACTTGAGATAGATGTACCGCTACAATAATTGTGAGACTACCTTAAGGAATGTGAAACTGAGTGAGCATATGTAGAATGATCTCTAATAGTAGATGACCAAAGTGTGATGGATACATAGAAAAAAATCAATTCTTAGGCATAAAATAAGTGTACTATACATAGTGTTACAACCTTTACAAAAGAGAAACACTTTTACATCTTATACAAACCACTGAGAGAGGCTAGTAGCTACCCTAGGTCATGTGTCCTAGTATACCCACCCAAGATGGTAGCATATTAAACCAATTCATAAATTATTGACATGATGAAGAGTTATCAACATCAATTGGTAGTTAGAAAGATCCATAAAAGTAATTACTATCTTGAAATGGGGACTAAAATTATTGGGCATGACTAACCCCAAGGGGTCTAGGGATATTACATATCCCTCCCCATCAATACATGTAAAACATAAGCATGGTCCAATACAATACTTGAGTGTAAATACAACCACACTTTTGGCTCATCATTATACAATGAGGTGCATGATTTTCTCATATGATGGTTCACATCTGGTGAGAAATTATAGGGTACACTGAGGTGAATTTGAAGTGTAATAACTGGCTCCATCTTAGGGACATGTGCTCTCTTGAGAGTGCATGAGAACTCTTTAATGTATGAAACCTATATATCTAAAACACTCTTGAATAGTGGATGTCAAATATAGAGGAGGGTAAAGACATAAGTTCCTTTTCCCCTTCTCTAAGAGAGAAATAAATCCATCCATAAATGAAATATATCCAAGAACATGTTAGTGGCACCACATCTTAGAGAAAAATATGTACATGTAATATTTTTTTTACTTTTTATCCTAAAGAAAAATAACAAGTAGAAATCAATTAAATGGAACAAAAAAGTAAGAAAGGATAAGAAACTTACTATAGTACAAGGATGCCCCATGGTATCAAATTACCTTGATAGAACATTTTCAAAACTTTCCCATTCATGGGCAAAGGATGTCCCACACCATCTAGATGACCAATATAGAAATAATTATTACCTGAAACATCTTTAATTTTGTAAGTAACTAACCAAATACTTCAAACTTACCATGATTACCTAACTTTTCATTTCTTTTGTTCCACATGAGAACAAGATCACCTTTTTAGAAACTTCTTTGACAAGTCCTCTTGTCGAATTTTATCTTTATCTTTTCTCGACTCTCTTCGAGATGATCAAAGGTGAATTTTTTATTCTCATTAAACTCAATCAGCTCGTTGATTCCATTTTGAATTTCATCTTGATTGGATGAGAACTTATTCATCAAGTTTTAAACTAGGATCTTCAAGTGAATTGGAAATGTTACATCTATCTTGTAAACTAACTCAAATGGGATTCTTTCTAGTGGATTCTTTCTTATTTATTCTATCATCCCACAGAGCATACTTTATCTTGCTATCTTTACTTTTCTGGTTGTCCCCCACCGTCTTCTTAAATGTTTTCACCAAGTTCTTATTACTTGACTCAACAAGACCATTTTCTTGAGTGTAATATTTGTAGGAGTGGGATAGGACAATTCCATAATTGAAACAAAAGGATAACAACTATAAAGAATTGAAATCCTTGGAAATATTGGTAATAATATTTTCCATCACTCTGAAATAAGTGATGATCTTTCCTTCTGAAAATTCCATCACAACCTTATTTGTGGCCCTCTTAGTTGGTATAGATTCAACCCACTTCCTGAAGTAATTTGTATCTATGAGAATCCTATAACCATTGCTAGAAATGTCTTTAAATTCTCCTATAAAATCAAGGCCACATTGTTGGAAGGGTGGTTCCATTATCATTGGTTGCAAAGGAAGGGATGCTAGCTTCTTCTTTCCTATGAACAAATGACAAGGCTAGCACAATATTACAAACATGTGGACATTTGAAAATAGTTGGCCAATAGTAACCACCTCTTAAAATATTGTGGGTTGTGGTTCTTGTTGAATGATGTCCACCACATAGTCCCTTATGAAACACATCCATTACATACATTATTCAGGGTCTACACATATGAGAATCAATCCATATATACTTCTCCATCTAATTCCTTGGTTGATAAAGAAATTTTTGGAGGCCTTTAATATTAGTGCTCTTCTTTTATGTCCTATCAAGTGATTCAAAGTTGTATTATTCTTAAGGTAAGAAAGGATATCTACATACCACTCATGATATTCCAATTCTTCCAATACTACTGAGATCAAATGGAAATGATCTTCTTTCATTCCAAGGGAAATTTCATTTCCTTATGCCATCATCTAGGCTAATCCGTGACCCTTAATCAACTTTATGGGTTTAGTTTCCAAATCATACTCTTGAATCTTATATACCCACTTGCCTCTAGTTCACAAACAATCTTATTGTGCCAAAATGGTTTTTACTATGGAGTGGGGATCAACATAGGAAATTAACTTTAAATAACCCACATAGTTTCTAAAATGATTTAGTGACTTAACAATAACATAGGATCGATTCTCTGTAATAGAATACTTAAATTCATCATCTTTGAGAAATTCACTCATAAAGGCTATATGTTTCTCTTCACATTGATCATTCTTCTAAAGAATAACATCCACGATGGTATCTTGAGAGGCAAAGGAAAAAACTTGGAAATCCTTCCAATAATATAGACTTACTAACACAAGATATTTCACAATGGTCACTTTGATAGATTCAAAAGATAACTTTCCATTCTCATCCCAGTTGAAATTCGTATATTTCTTAAGAAACTTGTTTATGGGATCAATTATTTCGAAACAAATTGGGATAAATATTTGGACAAAGTTGATTTTGTAGAAAAATGACCGTAGGAATTTCTTGTTTCAAGGAAAATGGATTTCTTTGATATGTTTAATCCTTTCAGGGTTGATATTTACCCCATCCTTTGAGACTATACCCCTAAGAATCTTTCCTTAGAGAAACCTAATTATTGACTTCTTTGATTTCAATGATATTCCATACTTGTGACATATTTCAAACACTTTCCTAATATGTCCAACATGAGATCTTATTTCTTTTGTAAAAATAGTGAGATCATATTGATATATATCAATTACTTTTTCCATGAGATCTCTAAATGCATAGTCCATGGCTATTTGAACAGTGGCACCTGCATTAATTAAAACAAAAGGAATCCTTTAATACTAAAAGTTTCCCTAAGGTGTGGTAAAAGAGGTCTTATGTCTATCATATTCATTTACCCACACTTGATTATAGCTTGAAAATCCATCAAAAAATGACATCATTGATGACCCTGTAATTCTTTGTAATAATGATCAATGTTGGGAAATGGGTAATTATCAATTTCAAACGATACATTTAGATTCTTGAAATCAACACATATTCTAATATAACCTATCCTTTTTATTACCACTACAAGGTTGGATACCTAGGTTGAATTCCTTGTAGGCTGAGAAATTATATTGGCTTCAAGAAATTTCCATAACTCATTCTAGATAAAGTGAGCCAACTTCGGATTAATTTGTCTCAACTTCTGTCAGAAAGGCTTGGAATCCTCCTTCAAAGGTATAGTATTTTGGATAATATATCCTTTATAAGCCTTCAAATCATTATAAGACCAAGAAAAGACATCTCTATATTCTCTAATCAAATTATTAATTTCCCTTTTTTCTTCTCTTGGTGTTCCTTTACCAATTTTTATGATCTTTGGAATTTCTAGGGAACCAATATTGACTTCCATGTACTCATTAGGTTTAACCATCTCTTTATTTTCCTTGTAAATGTCACGTCGGTAGAACAACCTATCCAAAGTAACAAGGCCAATGTGCATCTTGTTATCTATCAACTATTCTTGATACTCTACTCCTCTCCAATTGATTTAATTATCAACAAAATATTGAAGGTTGTTGATGAATCTTATAATTTGGGCATCATCGTCAAAAACTTTCCAATGTTCGATGTTGTCGGGAATAAAAGATATAAATATGATCTCTAATTTCCCATATTCAAAGGTTTAAGCGGCTACAACTAAAGCATCAACTCTCTCATTAAGCATTCTATTCTCGCTTCCAAAGACAAAGAATCAAACTATTCCATGGTATCCCACACTACATTTATATGCTTCTTTAATTTATCATTATTGCATTCAAATTTATTCTTTACTTGTACAATTACTAAATCAGAGTCACATTGGATTTTCAAAATCTTAATTCCCATATCTTTCGCCATATTTATTCCAAGTATAAGAACTTCATATTTATCTACGTTGTTTGTTACTTCAAATTCTAAACGAAAAGAATGAAAAAATGTGTGATCCAGATTTTTTTGAGAACAACATGAAGACATAAATATAACATAGATATAACAAGGAAATACATAGATATATTGCAAGAAACAAAAAAACATAGTGAAACCCAACTTCTATTAATAAATAAGAGATAAAAACATTGACTCGAAGAATGGGGTAGCTTATCTCTGAAAAGAAAGATATGTTGGCTATGCTTCATTCAAAACAAGATTTACATAACACTCCATTGCATGCTTGAATGTACTCCTTCGCCTGAATTATATATGAGAGAGTGAGAAGAGAACAATTCCCATGATGCATGTGGGATAAATTGGTATAAGTTTATAAAGTTCCATAGGCATGTAAAACACTAGGACTTCCCGGGTAGTCACCCATCCTAGTACTACTCTATATTGAGCGTGGTTAACTGCAGAGTTCTAATGGGATCCGCTACAATAATTCTATGTTGTAGGCATGTACATAAGACCACTAGGAAATCATTACATGATGTCTATAAGTAAAAAATGAAGATGGAATTACATTCAATTCCCCATCAAAAGGGAGAATATCATGGTTTATCAAAACCATAGGATTGAAATGTTGATTCAGTGGAAAATAT
>ML795183.1:292137-311458 GCA_009831015.1 Picea engelmannii
AAGTGTTATAAAAAATTCCTAAATATGCATAATCATTAACTGAAAAAGAACTTTCAATATAGATGGTGAATCCCCTTAGGGTTTTAAAAGTTAGCACTTGGAATTCACCAAATAAACCTCTAAGTAAATGATAAACAACTATTATCACATTATAGATCAAATTGAACTCTATATATGTAATGTAAACTTGTGTAAACTATCTAGAAATGGAGTAGAGGCTAGGTCTATGTAATAACTCACCTTGGAGCACCAAAACCTAGCCTTAGGGTTGAATCACCAAATTTGAATCTTATTGCTGCAATTAAATTTCTAGATTTGAGAAATGCCTTAAATCATCCCACAAAACATTAGAAAATGCTTGGAAGATTCCTTCTATAGTTCCATTTTTATTCCTTTTTGTTAGAGATCGTTAGCTAAGCATAAGCCCTATGATAAACTTGTCTAGGAAATAAAATACCCATTAACTTTAAACTAGACAATGAAAGAAATATAAATTAATATTTTTATTTGATTTTTCATCATTACATTTTCTTCTAAACAAAAAAAATATATATTTTAAGGTTTTTTTTGGTTGGTTTTCAGATATAAGACAAGTGCCTTTTTAATCCAAAGTGGGATTATGGGGTCAAGAAGTATGGCCTCTAATAAATGGTCATTCATATATTAAATATTAGAGTAAGATATGGGAACCCTAGGGTAAATCAATCCCTTATCTAATCGAGACAATGTATTAATACCAAGTCTCTACAAGAAGGGATTCAAGAAGGGAAATAACCTTCACCAACAAGATCAATTTTGTCGTGAATAAAATACCTAAAAACCTTGCCAGGGAACCAAAGGAAAGACAAGACAAGAGATTGATAACTTTCCAAACCAAGAAAAGGAATATGGAAGAGAATAAACCCTACAATCCATCCTTCCAAGTAGTTAATTAACTCCTCAAATGGATTGATCTTTATAGATAATAGAAGCCTTGACATATTCACACCTATATTTGATGCACCAAGAAATTAACCAAGAAAGGGAGTACTTCAAGAATTGATACAAAAACCTCAAAAAATATATCTTCTATTAATTGTATTCAAAATGATATTCTACAACTCACAACAATTTGGAATGAGAGGAGAGCCTCTACTTATATAGGAGGATTCTAAATCCTTCTCATTCTTTATTAATTCTTTCTCCCTAAAATTATTCCATGAGAATTACAAAACAAGACTTGGCATACACACAAACAAGGAGACTAAGTCTAAAATAGTCAAATGATTCCACATGTACATAAAACCCTCATGAGAGGGGAACATCCCACAAATAAGGAGGGTGACCTGCTTCATTATCTCAATGTTCCCTTGAAAATGTGTTCTTAAGGCCTCAAATCATGCTGTAGTATCCTCCAATGTAAGCAAAGTACCAACATCTAGCTTCTTCAAGTGGAACGACCTCATTAAATGGGTGAAGATGGACCTCAAAGGTGGATGGATCCCTTAATCAATTTCATATGACCTAAAAATATGATTTTCAAATTATGAACAAGCTCTCATCTCAATAAAACATCATCCATAAGGTAAGGAAATTGCCCCTCCAAGTTGAATCAACTCTAAAAACACTCCCACAAATTTCATAAATCCCACATGTGCAAGTCGACATTTAAATCATGTAAGACATAGCTCAAAAAGTGAATAAATATTAGGGAGCTATGAAATATTCAACATGGCATCTGTAGAGTATGTCCATGCATGAATAAATAGCCCAAATGTTCCTCAGAGGATGTGTTTAGGGACTTGAGATAGATGTACCGCTACAATAATTGTGAGACTACCTTAAGGAATGTGAAACTGAGTGAGCATATGTAGAATGATCTCTAATAGTAGATGACCAAAGTGTGATGGATACATAGAAAAAAATCAATTCTTAGGCATAAAATAAGTGTACTATACATAGTGTTACAACCTTTACAAAAGAGAAACACTTTTACATCTTATACAAACCACTGAGAGAGGCTAGTAGCTACCCTAGGTCATGTGTCCTAGTATACCCACCCAAGATGGTAGCATATTAAACCAATTCATAAATTATTGACATGATGAAGAGTTATCAACATCAATTGGTAGTTAGAAAGATCCATAAAAGTAATTACTATCTTGAAATGGGGACTAAAATTATTGGGCATGACTAACCCCAAGGGGTCTAGGGATATTACATATCCCTCCCCATCAATACATGTAAAACATAAGCATGGTCCAATACAATACTTGAGTGTAAATACAACCACACTTTTGGCTCATCATTATACAATGAGGTGCATGATTTTCTCATATGATGGTTCACATCTGGTGAGAAATTATAGGGTACACTGAGGTGAATTTGAAGTGTAATAACTGGCTCCATCTTAGGGACATGTGCTCTCTTGAGAGTGCATGAGAACTCTTTAATGTATGAAACCTATATATCTAAAACACTCTTGAATAGTGGATGTCAAATATAGAGGAGGGTAAAGACATAAGTTCCTTTTCCCCTTCTCTAAGAGAGAAATAAATCCATCCATAAATGAAATATATCCAAGAACATGTTAGTGGCACCACATCTTAGAGAAAAATATGTACATGTAATATTTTTTTTACTTTTTATCCTAAAGAAAAATAACAAGTAGAAATCAATTAAATGGAACAAAAAAGTAAGAAAGGATAAGAAACTTACTATAGTACAAGGATGCCCCATGGTATCAAATTACCTTGATAGAACATTTTCAAAACTTTCCCATTCATGGGCAAAGGATGTCCCACACCATCTAGATGACCAATATAGAAATAATTATTACCTGAAACATCTTTAATTTTGTAAGTAACTAACCAAATACTTCAAACTTACCATGATTACCTAACTTTTCATTTCTTTTGTTCCACATGAGAACAAGATCACCTTTTTAGAAACTTCTTTGACAAGTCCTCTTGTCGAATTTTATCTTTATCTTTTCTCGACTCTCTTCGAGATGATCAAAGGTGAATTTTTTATTCTCATTAAACTCAATCAGCTCGTTGATTCCATTTTGAATTTCATCTTGATTGGATGAGAACTTATTCATCAAGTTTTAAACTAGGATCTTCAAGTGAATTGGAAATGTTACATCTATCTTGTAAACTAACTCAAATGGGATTCTTTCTAGTGGATTCTTTCTTATTTATTCTATCATCCCACAGAGCATACTTTATCTTGCTATCTTTACTTTTCTGGTTGTCCCCCACCGTCTTCTTAAATGTTTTCACCAAGTTCTTATTACTTGACTCAACAAGACCATTTTCTTGAGTGTAATATTTGTAGGAGTGGGATAGGACAATTCCATAATTGAAACAAAAGGATAACAACTATAAAGAATTGAAATCCTTGGAAATATTGGTAATAATATTTTCCATCACTCTGAAATAAGTGATGATCTTTCCTTCTGAAAATTCCATCACAACCTTATTTGTGGCCCTCTTAGTTGGTATAGATTCAACCCACTTCCTGAAGTAATTTGTATCTATGAGAATCCTATAACCATTGCTAGAAATGTCTTTAAATTCTCCTATAAAATCAAGGCCACATTGTTGGAAGGGTGGTTCCATTATCATTGGTTGCAAAGGAAGGGATGCTAGCTTCTTCTTTCCTATGAACAAATGACAAGGCTAGCACAATATTACAAACATGTGGACATTTGAAAATAGTTGGCCAATAGTAACCACCTCTTAAAATATTGTGGGTTGTGGTTCTTGTTGAATGATGTCCACCACATAGTCCCTTATGAAACACATCCATTACATACATTATTCAGGGTCTACACATATGAGAATCAATCCATATATACTTCTCCATCTAATTCCTTGGTTGATAAAGAAATTTTTGGAGGCCTTTAATATTAGTGCTCTTCTTTTATGTCCTATCAAGTGATTCAAAGTTGTATTATTCTTAAGGTAAGAAAGGATATCTACATACCACTCATGATATTCCAATTCTTCCAATACTACTGAGATCAAATGGAAATGATCTTCTTTCATTCCAAGGGAAATTTCATTTCCTTATGCCATCATCTAGGCTAATCCGTGACCCTTAATCAACTTTATGGGTTTAGTTTCCAAATCATACTCTTGAATCTTATATACCCACTTGCCTCTAGTTCACAAACAATCTTATTGTGCCAAAATGGTTTTTACTATGGAGTGGGGATCAACATAGGAAATTAACTTTAAATAACCCACATAGTTTCTAAAATGATTTAGTGACTTAACAATAACATAGGATCGATTCTCTGTAATAGAATACTTAAATTCATCATCTTTGAGAAATTCACTCATAAAGGCTATATGTTTCTCTTCACATTGATCATTCTTCTAAAGAATAACATCCACGATGGTATCTTGAGAGGCAAAGGAAAAAACTTGGAAATCCTTCCAATAATATAGACTTACTAACACAAGATATTTCACAATGGTCACTTTGATAGATTCAAAAGATAACTTTCCATTCTCATCCCAGTTGAAATTCGTATATTTCTTAAGAAACTTGTTTATGGGATCAATTATTTCGAAACAAATTGGGATAAATATTTGGACAAAGTTGATTTTGTAGAAAAATGACCGTAGGAATTTCTTGTTTCAAGGAAAATGGATTTCTTTGATATGTTTAATCCTTTCAGGGTTGATATTTACCCCATCCTTTGAGACTATACCCCTAAGAATCTTTCCTTAGAGAAACCTAATTATTGACTTCTTTGATTTCAATGATATTCCATACTTGTGACATATTTCAAACACTTTCCTAATATGTCCAACATGAGATCTTATTTCTTTTGTAAAAATAGTGAGATCATATTGATATATATCAATTACTTTTTCCATGAGATCTCTAAATGCATAGTCCATGGCTATTTGAACAGTGGCACCTGCATTAATTAAAACAAAAGGAATCCTTTAATACTAAAAGTTTCCCTAAGGTGTGGTAAAAGAGGTCTTATGTCTATCATATTCATTTACCCACACTTGATTATAGCTTGAAAATCCATCAAAAAATGACATCATTGATGACCCTGTAATTCTTTGTAATAATGATCAATGTTGGGAAATGGGTAATTATCAATTTCAAACGATACATTTAGATTCTTGAAATCAACACATATTCTAATATAACCTATCCTTTTTATTACCACTACAAGGTTGGATACCTAGGTTGAATTCCTTGTAGGCTGAGAAATTATATTGGCTTCAAGAAATTTCCATAACTCATTCTAGATAAAGTGAGCCAACTTCGGATTAATTTGTCTCAACTTCTGTCAGAAAGGCTTGGAATCCTCCTTCAAAGGTATAGTATTTTGGATAATATATCCTTTATAAGCCTTCAAATCATTATAAGACCAAGAAAAGACATCTCTATATTCTCTAATCAAATTATTAATTTCCCTTTTTTCTTCTCTTGGTGTTCCTTTACCAATTTTTATGATCTTTGGAATTTCTAGGGAACCAATATTGACTTCCATGTACTCATTAGGTTTAACCATCTCTTTATTTTCCTTGTAAATGTCACGTCGGTAGAACAACCTATCCAAAGTAACAAGGCCAATGTGCATCTTGTTATCTATCAACTATTCTTGATACTCTACTCCTCTCCAATTGATTTAATTATCAACAAAATATTGAAGGTTGTTGATGAATCTTATAATTTGGGCATCATCGTCAAAAACTTTCCAATGTTCGATGTTGTCGGGAATAAAAGATATAAATATGATCTCTAATTTCCCATATTCAAAGGTTTAAGCGGCTACAACTAAAGCATCAACTCTCTCATTAAGCATTCTATTCTCGCTTCCAAAGACAAAGAATCAAACTATTCCATGGTATCCCACACTACATTTATATGCTTCTTTAATTTATCATTATTGCATTCAAATTTATTCTTTACTTGTACAATTACTAAATCAGAGTCACATTGGATTTTCAAAATCTTAATTCCCATATCTTTCGCCATATTTATTCCAAGTATAAGAACTTCATATTTATCTACGTTGTTTGTTACTTCAAATTCTAAACGAAAAGAATGAAAAAATGTGTGATCCAGATTTTTTTGAGAACAACATGAAGACATAAATATAACATAGATATAACAAGGAAATACATAGATATATTGCAAGAAACAAAAAAACATAGTGAAACCCAACTTCTATTAATAAATAAGAGATAAAAACATTGACTCGAAGAATGGGGTAGCTTATCTCTGAAAAGAAAGATATGTTGGCTATGCTTCATTCAAAACAAGATTTACATAACACTCCATTGCATGCTTGAATGTACTCCTTCGCCTGAATTATATATGAGAGAGTGAGAAGAGAACAATTCCCATGATGCATGTGGGATAAATTGGTATAAGTTTATAAAGTTCCATAGGCATGTAAAACACTAGGACTTCCCGGGTAGTCACCCATCCTAGTACTACTCTATATTGAGCGTGGTTAACTGCAGAGTTCTAATGGGATCCGCTACAATAATTCTATGTTGTAGGCATGTACATAAGACCACTAGGAAATCATTACATGATGTCTATAAGTAAAAAATGAAGATGGAATTACATTCAATTCCCCATCAAAAGGGAGAATATCATGGTTTATCAAAACCATAGGATTGAAATGTTGATTCAGTGGAAAATATAGATGGCCACTAAGATCCACCAAAATCATTCCTCCCCCATTAGGAAGCAATAGTCCCCATTTCCTCAAGTTCCATCGGGAGATATGGAAAATTCTACTTAATCTGAACCTTGGTGAGCCACTTTCCTTATTGAAGTAGTTATCTTGCTTGTACTTTTCTTGTGGAAGGATTTCATGAACCTATTGGAGGTGTTGCATCTGTTCAGTAGATCTGGATGCAAGATATTCCTTGGTCTAAGTATGGGAGGACTCTGTCGGTGAAGATAGAACAAGAAGAGATATATCAATGGGGGCTAATGGTTGGAACCACAAGAACACCTTAAAATGGCCGTGGCCAATAGATATATGTTGAAAATATGGAATACTCTCATTCCCTCTATTCCCCTCTACAATCTTGTTGATCTTCTTATGGGATAGAAACATCTTGGGTTGAGGCCATAGTGGTCATAGTGACCTTATATTCACAATCTGACTGGATCATAAAGAGGGAAAACTTTGTGGTCTGATGGATTACTTTGTGACATTGTTTTTCCAAGATAAATGAAGTTTTAGTAGTCAAAACTACCTCTAGTACCTTGTAAAACATACCTCCCGGAGTAACAATGACACTGCGGGGCCAAGACTCATAGATATCATGACATTTCCACATATATTTTTTTCCTAAAAGAACATCACAATCTTCAAGTGGGAAAAATCTCATACTACCTCATCCTTCAAAGGATTTATGCCACAGGACATGTGAAACTGCTGGCTGACACATATGTCTCATCCCCAACTCAACCATCCGATGGTGTATGGTTGGGGGTGTGGAATCGTTGGAAGATTCAATCTCTTTTCAACATCGAATTATATGAGGTTCTTTTGACTCCCACTATCAACAATGAAATGTAGTGGGTTCCCCTTTACCCACATCTATGAGTGGAAGAGGCACTTCCCCTCCTCAAGCTCCTATTGTTATTCTTGTTGTATTGTTGTGGTCGCGGTGGTAGTAGTGGGTTCTGCATCAATGATTCATTTCCATTTATTTTTATTTGAATCAAAGTATGAGTTGGGTTCTGATTATTTTTCATTGAAATCAGCCACCAATGAATGTTTCGAGCAACATTCATTGGTGTTGTGCCAGGGGATTTTGTGGAACTCACACAACTTTTCGGTGTCATTCTTAAACTTCATGTTACCCTTCTTTTCCTACGTCTTGGAATATATCTCTTGAGGTTGGCCTTCCTTTTTGATATGTCCTTTATTTTGTAAGTTAGGGTTTCATTTTCCATGCTTTTGTTGGGGCATATTTTCAAAACCCAAACTCCCACTTACTTTGCTACTTGAATTTCTGCTTGATTTTGATTGCATATTGATAAGAAATGCGCAGTGAGGAGATGTCCAAGAAATACATCTCTATTTGGATGTACCTTTTAATTCCATTGTGGTACTTCAATACCAAGTGCCTCTCATAGTCTTTGATACCCAACTTTGAGTGTAAGGTATGAAAGATGTTAGTGTACTCTGACACTATCTGGTCTCTTTTTTGACGTAGTGTCGTCCATTTCATGCACTGGTCATCATAGTTTCTGACAGGGTATAAATCCTCCTTTAGGGCATTTACAAAGGCCACCCAAGTGGTTTATCTTCCAAATGGTGTATATTCACTCGTGATGTACCTCTCCTAGTAACCTTCCCACCAAACTCTAACACGGGCAAGGGATTTAAGGAGCATGAAGATGATCTTTTCACTATCGGAATTTTTTTGGACAAAGTAATAAACTTCTATAAAATTCAACCATTTTTCTAAAACATTTGCATCTATATATCCTTGAAATAAGGGGATATCAAAATTCACTTGTACCTTGAAGGGTGTCACACCTTTGAAATGGATTATTTTCGAAGATGCCTCAACCACCACCATCGATAGTCTCCGAAGGATCTGAGAAAATTTGTCCATCATCTCATTCCTCTGTCACATGAGGGATTCCTCAAGCAACATATTGAAAGGATCTCCTGCTCTATCATCTCCCTTTTCTTCTTCCATGGCAGGTTGTTTGGGATAGCGGGAGCAGTTTTTCACAAGTGAAACTAGCTTGAGACCCAATTCTCTATACCCTGACCTCGTCAAGGACCTACTTGGAGAAATGACAAGGAGCAGACTGCTCTGATACCACTGATCCAGATTATTTTTAGAATGACATGAAGACATAAATATAATAGAGATATAACAAAGAAATACATAGAGATATTTCAAGAAACATAGAAATATAGTGAAACCCAAATTCTATTGATGAATAAGAGATAAAACAAATTGTAGAACAAAAACTAGTAGAATGGGGTAGCTTATCTCTAAAAAGTAAGAGATTTTGGCTACACTTCATTCACAACAATATTTACATCACACTCTATTGAATGTTTAAAGGGCCTCCTTCACCTTAATTATATATGAGAGAGTGAGAGGAGAACAATTCCTATGGTGCATGTGGGATAAATTGGTATAATTTTATAAAATGTTGTAGGCATGGAAAACACTAGGACTTCTCTGGTAGTCAACCATCCTAGTACTATTCTATCCTGAGTGCACTTAACTACGGAGTTCTAATATGATACATTGCATTAATGTTATGTTGTAGGCATGTACACAAGACCACTAGGAAATAATTACATGATGTCTATAAGTAACAAATGAATATGTCATTACATTCCATTCTCCATCAAAAGGGTGAATATAATGGTTTATCAAAACCATAGTCTTGAAATATTGATTCAGTGGAAAAGGTGGATGGCCACTGAGATCCACCTGGATCAATGTGTCACCCTTGGGAGAATCAAACACCATTCCTACACTAGACCCTATTCTAGAATTATGTCCACCAAAATTCATTTTCCAAGAAATATTGACATCTTCTTGGGGAGATATATTAGTTGCAAGAATAGTATAATATCCTAAGTCTTCTTCATAATAGACCAATTCATTCATAGGATCTAAGGGGTCTTCTATGCGATACTTCCTCATTTGTTCATGATGCAAAGTCACATAGGTATTTTCACAATTGGGAATAGTAGCATAAGATAGGCCCATTTGTATGTAACCTCCAATATAAGTGCCCCACTTATGATATAAAATCATTCCCAAGCATCTAGAGCATCAATAATGATCAAATCCATATTTAGAAAAATATCATAAAAAACTACTAAACTTACAGGAATATCCTTAATCAACCCATAGATGTTTACTTCTCTAGAATCAATTTCACATATGTTTATATATGGTCTTGTGGCTTTTATTCCCAACTAATTCATCACACTAAGGGACATTAAATTGGTGGAGGCTCCATAATCCAACATATAGCTATGCAATAATAAATGGCCCACCATCAAGGATATAAAAAAGGGTTGATGACTTGGGTTCTTCCCTCTTTCTTGATTCATTGTTCAAACAATAATAGGTGCATATTTGATTTCATTTGCAACTTTACTTGATTAAATCATTACCTCAATCCCCAAATCTTCCTTGGTTTTCTCTCGTACATAAGAAAGCTTTTCCAACTCAATAATGGGATCGGGTACTTTAGAATTTCCCATCTAATTAGTTACATCCAAATTTCTATTAAAAGGGGTATTCTTTGGAGGATCAATCTGATGTACCTTCACACTTGGTCCTATATGTTGATTATCTCTTTGAGGAAATTTGATATGACCTTATTGATGTCCTTGAGGAGGGTTACCTCTTCTTCTTTGATAAGTTACACCCTTGAATCTATTTCCATACATTCTTTTAATTTCTTATGGGGAAGGATCCTCACCAAATAATTCAATAATATTATGTGCTTCTATGGACTTGTCCTTAAATTTTTACATATTTTCTTGGGACAAGAGTAATCTTTTTCTTCCATATGACACAATGTTACAAGTGTCCAAATATCCATCATTACCTTGATAACTAGCCTCTATCAATTCAATGTATATGTCACAAGTATTCACATCATGGAGACTATTACATGCTTGAAAATAGTAAGAGACATCATGGCCAATCACACTAGTTGTGTAACGTACCCAACCACCAGCAAGCTAGGCATGCTACATCAAGAATGCACTTAAAAATTGATCCTAAATTCTGATAATAATTAATTCGAAATCAAGGATGAAAGAATGCAATAACCACACATGTATTAATCAAGATTCATGCTACAACATAAGATAAATGAACAACATGCCATGCACAACAAAAAACAACAAGCATGCACATGAAATACATCTCATAGAAAAATATACATAGAAAAATATAAATTATGCAAAAAACACAAAGAGCACGTATATTTAATTAAACCATCACCAACTGGCTACAGACCAAGGACGTGCCTCCCAACCATAAAAACTATTGTTCCAATTCTCAATAGCAGGTCACCCCTTATCTAGGGCTATGAATTCACAAGGATGGGTCCTAGGCCAAATATAAAACACACAATAGTTGGCTAATTAGATCTCAATTTTTCCCAACCACTCAAAACTCCTAATTCCCATCTCTCTTTCCCCTTCATCCTGCACAACCCAAAGAAATAAACCCATTTATTTTCAAAGCAGTCCCTCATGCTATTCCATTTCTCACCAAGGCTCCAGTGCTACTGGCCAGGAAATATCCTTGCTGGAAACTCTAAGGACTCTCAATTGTGGATAGTTATTTTCGAACTTCCATCAATCTCATGTAGACAAGAATCCATTCCCACCTAGAATGATCAACAATTTCTCACAGCCATCTCACAATGGATCTCCTCCTCCTTCCATTTGTTTCCATGCTCATCCCAAGAGAACAGAAATTAGCAAGAGTGAAATGAAGAATTCTCACATTGAAATGATTAACGAAGAACAACCCCCAAATAGCTCACAGGAAGGGTTTATATAATTACAAGAACCAAGAACCACATGGCCTCCCTAAGAATCTCATGTAACCACTTCTCTATATAAAAAAAAAAATGGGTAAATTAAATATAATAAAAAAACTTAGCCCTTTTATCCCCCTCTCTCATGGAATCATAGCCCCCTATCTCTTGTCCTTGTTCGTATTGCATCCAACAATGTATTTTATTAATATATATAGATGTATTTCATTTCTAGGAACTCTAGCCCCTTTCCAACTTTATCGGCTCACCAACCTAAGTCACAATTAAATAATACATTCTAGTTTATAGGGATCAAACCTAGGGTGTTACATCCCCCTCCCCTTATTTTGGCATTATCCTCAGTGCACAACAACATACCAATGTTATTACAATTCTGGGAACTCTGGCCTTAGTCTGCATAGACAATCCATCCAATTTCTTATATACATAGGCACTCTGGCCTAAAATAAAATATGCATACATAGGCATTCCAACCCAAAACATGTATAATCATATTTAGAATTTATTTTTCTGGAAGCAGTTCCAACTTGCAAGATCTTCTTCCCTATCAACTTTCACAACCCAAAGAAATGAACCCCTTTCTCTGTTATGTAGTCCCTCGAGTTGTTCCACTTCTCTCCAGGGATCCAGTGTACTCTGCCAGGAAGTTTCAGAGTTGTGGCTCCAAGAAATCCAACTCCAACAAGTCCATTGGACTTTCTTTCTTCTATTCTTTCATCATTGAGCTCGATTTGATTCTAATAATATTTTTCCTAAGCTTCCATCTTCCATATCCAACATCTCAACTATATTACAAACATACAATCATCATGAGATATCATTATAACAATTTTCAATCATAAATGTCAAATCTGTTTTATACAGGAAAATAGATTTTTCCAGGCATGATCTTCCTACTCATAACTATGTTAGCTCTTGCAGCTGCAGGAATCACCCAATACCATTATTCCTATAATTTTCTCAATCTTCAATCAGCCAAACAAAGTTTTAGCATATCATAACAATTTTTAATCTCTCAAATCTGTTTATATACAAGAAATGGAATTTCTCTAGCATGAGGATTTTTCTCATAATGCTTGGTTGTGCAGATTTATATATCATTATTCCTTATCGGATTACATCCCTTCCATATCCAAGACCATTATTGTTGCCATATCAAATACCATCAGTAATTTTTAAATTCTGATTTCCAATTTTTTTTTATATAGAAAAATAAAGTTTCAAAACATGAGCTTATGCTCATATTGTCTGGCTCTTGTATCAACATGCATTGGTCGTCTTTATGGGATTACATTTTTTCCATATACAATACCATTGTTGTTGCAATTTCCTCAATTTACATGCAGCCAAACAGATTGTTAGTAATTTAAAAAAACCAATTTCCAAAATTGTTTTATAGAGAAAAGTATTTTTTTGGGGCATGAGATTTCTACCCTTAATGTTTGGCTCTTGCAGCAGTAGGTATTAGAATTCCTTATGGGATTATATCATTTCCATATCTAATACCACTCCTGCTTCAATTTTCTCAGATTTCCTGCAACGAAACAAGATTGTTAGTACTCATGCACATTTTCAACAATTCATGAAATGATCTCATAATTGAAATTTACCAACAATTCAATCATTTCCAACCATTATTGACATTAAAATGGAATTCAAATATTAACTGTAATGAACCCATCATTATCTACACATGTATTATCAACCAATATTTTCTTTCTTCTAGTCATTAATATTTTGATTACTCGGTTCCCTCAACAAAGATTTTTTGTAATCACCATTATATAACTACTCTAACCTGCAAATTTCTTGTTGCATTATATAACAACTCCAAAAGTGTTTTCAACTTCATGAGTTAGAAAAACTCACATCATTTCAGTTGTTAGCATAATCATTTATATTGCATATATACATGCATTCAACAATTCCTTTAATACCACTTGTAACAATTTCAATAACTCCAAAAGTGATCTCAAAATTGTAACAACAACAATTCAATCACCTTCAACTAGTATTCATATTAAACATAATGCAACTATCCATCATTATGTGTTTTCATCACAACAGGTTTTTCATAATGCAACAAATAATTACTAATAAAATAACAATCAATGTTGCAATACCCATGACCACATATACACAATGCATCCATGCATTGACTACATAATACCACATAACTATGTCATGCATTCCACCATGGTGAGATAGAAGGTCTGGCCAATGACTCAACACATCATTTGAACTCTTCCCAATACTGCTTGACTATTTGGATACCTTCCTCTTCAACCCATACACAACACAAGGAAATATAATTCCTAAGCTCTCTTAAGTGTCGAAAAATAGGTTGCAATCCAAACATCAACTATATCGGGGAAGCCATTGAGCACTCACATAGCGTTATATCCCTTTTGTATCCAACCATATCATGGTCTCACACATGACTATCCCTATGCATATTGATTTTTATAGAAGGAGTATGTCTCCTGAATTAACCTGGTTATGATACCATAACCAATCATAACACAATATGCAACTAAATTGTATCTAAATGCATTCTAACATCAACAAAATTTACATACTCTAGGCCTTTGACCATTACATATCAATATAAATCTTGAAAAATTAACTGAGGGAATTATTACCTCAATTCCCTTCAACATTGGAAGCAATCAAATGCATACCTGCATGGATATTATCAACCTACTTGATGCTACCTAATCATCTGGCATTTGTAGAAGCTCGTAGAATTCCTCCTCCATATTTTTTTATCACCATTCCTATCTCCCTCATGGGTCTTCAAATTGATGGAAGTCATAAGAAGAAACAACAACATCAAGATCTTTAAACACACTATATCATTTTTCATGAATACAAAATTTATCATTAGTCATACTCAATTTCCATAACATCATTTTTACAAAATAACTTACTATTCTAAGTCCACAAGCATACCATATGCATATCCAAGCATGTACATATGTGCAAATGCAAATCCATATGCACCAAGCATTCACTGTCAACATGCCTACTAATGTATATGCATTCTAACTTCATGGTATGCACCATGCACTCTAGTGCATTTCTATTTCATTTCACTTATTTATTTATTTTGTAGCTTGTTTTCCTTGAATTTCTTCAAATCCTTTTTGTCTTGTGTGCTTCCATTTTGCTCAGTTGCACTATTGTTCCATGGCCCAAACACTTTCCATCCAAGTTCCACTTGGCCATTCTACAATCCAACTAATTTTTTCTATTGAAATAGCTTCTCTAAGGTAGTTCTATCCAGGCTTTACCTTTATGAAACATTAAAACACCTTGGAATGAGGTAGCTCACAATATTCCATTACTCTATTAACACATCATCCTTGAATAAACTTACCCATACTCATTCCACATATCTACTATTGCTTCTACTTCTAGCTATCCATTAGATTAATTCATTTGAAAATCCTCTCTGAAGCCATACTCCTTTCACTTAACACCATTCCCATTGAAAGTCTATTTTCGTTCAGTGGTACTTTTCAAGTGAGAGAACCTTCATTAATCTATCCCCAATTTTTTCACTATATCTTTCTTCCACTAGGAACTATGATATCATAAGTGGATTTATTTATCTAAGTACTTTTATACAAAGTAGCTATTTCATAGCTAGAAAATCTTTCCTGAGCACTTCTATGCTTGTCACATAGTGACTATTCACACCTCCTCCTAAGCTCCTTGTTCCATTTCACATCAAGCTTTGCAACTATATACACATCTATACCTTCAAGGTTATGGAGTCTTAATTTTCCTTTCTATGCCCACTAATTCCATTCTTCATCCACTGGCTTCATGTCTTGTGTGAGTATTTTTGTTGTTGTTCCTTGCAATTCATTCTGATTCTGTAACAGTTGAATAATAATTCTTTAGTTTCACTCTTCTTTAATTCTTTATCCACTTTTCATTACTTTCCCTGTAGCTCTTTATTGCCTCATCCAACTTATACAATCTCTGTCATGCTTATATGATCTAATATCCAATCTTAGGCTTGAATTTATCTAATTATATCTCTAATTCTTCAAAATGTACAGGCAACCATTTTGTTAGAATTATGCATGTCAAAATTTTTGTCAATTAATACATGTATTTTTTTTTCTACTCGGCTCATGAAGAATTATATCATAGTTCTTCCAAATTATAATAATTTTAGGTTATCCTCCTCTGAATCATATTTACAATGGATATACTCATGCCCCAATCCGGTATCTGAGATGGAAGTTATGGCTTGCTAAAAAAACCACTTTCATCCTTTTTGTGCATTTTCTCCACTCGTGTAATTTTATTAAAATGGCAACTTCAGTCAATTGCAGAAGAAAATATATCAGGAAATAGAAACACTTTTATATGATAAATGGTTAATAATATTGACAAGGAATTCATAACAATTATCCTATTTTCAAGATGATACACCAATCAAAAACTACAACAATATGGAATCTGTAACTTTGTCCTTTTTCACCCTTTTTCCAAACTTGGAATTTTTAGCAAAACTAGCTATCTCATAATCTGTGCACTTCTGAAATTTTTTCACTAACCAAAGTTGTTTTTCTTGATGAGTGTATAAAATGTTGAGAAAACAAAGTTTTTCAGTTTTATGATCTAGAGTCACTTTTCCTGCTCTAAAAATCTCAAAAAACCCCAAAAGGTGGCCCAAATAGTGGATTTTGGCCTATTTCAGCATTCCCATTCAAATACCATTAGGATTTATTTAGTTCCTTCATGATTTATTTGCGTGTCTACTTTTTGGACTCTCTCCAAGAGTTTCAACTTAATCTAGACCTCTGCCAATGATCTGGACCCAGATCTTTAAAACACACTATTTTTCATTTTCTAACAAATCCAAGAAAAAATGGATAAGGTCACTCTCTATCAGTTCTGTATATGTCCTCTCTTCGGAAAAAACCCATAAGGTTTATCCCAATCTGACTTAATATGCTCCAGTTATGGAAAAAATATTAAAATGGCTCCAGACTTATTTTTTTGTTTTTTTTAAATTATGGAACAATTTTTCTTAAGTGTGATCGACACTGTCGATATGAAATAGGAAGCAATATGGACCATTGATCTATTCTCTATTAGTGATCATTGATCAAGGATCGATGATTTCCTTTGTGAGCCAAACCTTCCCATCGATATCTCTAATGCCCAATCATCGACCATCAATCATTTTTTCTCCATAAACTAAAAGAATCCCACAAATCTCGTTGATTCCCAATCACTGGCTATCAATCATATTCCCCGAAAAACCCATATTTCTTGCAAATCTCATTGAAATTTGACCACCGACGATCAACCATCCCTTCGCTAATGTGGAAACTATGTGGATGTGTCATGACACGTGGATGATGGCCTGGAATGACACATCATCCTGAGCCATTAACTGGGATGATGTGGCATGACATGTGGATGGTGAGCATGACACATCATCACCTTCCTTACTCCATTGGTCATCTACATATTCTCTTGAAAGAATATGGAAATCATACTAATCATAGATATGCCTGATCATCGACCATCAACGATCAAAGATGTCTCGTTGCTGAAATTCAACACTTCACCGAAGCCACCGATCCTCAACCATTGGCCATCGAAGATCATAGGTGTGTCTTGGACAAACTTCGACACTTCGCAAAATTATGCCAACCCCCAACCATCTGTCGTTGACGATCGAATATTTTTGTTGATGAACTGCAAACTTCACCAAATTCTATCGATCCCCGACCATCAACCATTGGAGATCATAGATGTATCTTGGTGAACTTAAACACTTCACCGAAATCATTGATCCCCGACTATCGATCATCGAAGACTTCTGTTGAAAAATTTCAACACTTAGCAATTTCAACAAAAATTCCTTGACGAATATGGACTGTTTGTAACATCCCGCTCTGGCGCACTGAGTAAACTTATTTTTGAGGACACTTGCTTGCAAGTGATCTGGACCTTTATGATGTTAAAAATTTATCCTTGATTATGATGCGTTATGATAGATGACTTGATGTTTTACTGCCTTGACATAGACAGGTTCTATTGACTCGGTTTTACTGAGTGTGCAGGGTTTCGGACCTTGAGGATGCAGAGGCATCGGTGGAACCCCCTTGGACTCTGGATTGAGTCAGGGAGTGTGCTATTTGGGTTGATTTATTTACTGTGATATTTCTTTTATATGATGATATGATGTTGACATGTTCTGACACGATTGTTGATGATGCAGGCTGACGATAGCTTGCCGACCAGACTCACATATGGAGTAAACGGGCCACACACCATTTCCAGAGAGGTTGAGGGAGAGGGGTGGACAACAGCCCTGCCACCGCCTACTAGAACTCCCACCGTGGCTCGAACTGTAGGTTAACGATTACCTAGTTCGAGAGGATCCATGATGCCATGAGGGCAGACTGCGACAGTCACTCATAATGATTCTAAGGGGTGCGCAATAAGGCGGGGGACTTATTCCTTAGAGCCCTTAGTCTCCCACAAGTTCACCTGGCGGAGTGTTGACTCCAGGGGTTATAGATGTCTACCAATCAGTCCAGTTGGCAAGTGGCACCCTTGGAGCATGTGGTGCATCCTGAAGGGCACGTCACACAAAAGAAACACAAGAAGCGAGTGGCACCCTTGGAGCACGTGGTGCATCTTGAAGGGCACGTCGCGCAAAGGAAACGAACGAGGCGAGTGGCACCCTTGGAGCACGTGGTGTGTCCTGAAGGGCACGTCGCATTGATGTGGATGAAGGAAACAAACCTAAATAGCCCTAAGACAATAACGCCTTAACAAATCCTTAAACAACTTCCCTAACCCAGTGTCGCCCAGTTCAAAATCTAAACCTAAGTCTTAAAAAAAAAACTTCTCTAAGATAAAAATTTCGTTTAACCTTAAGGAAAAAGGCCCTAACTCTAACTCTAAAAAGAGCCTAACCCTAATTCTAAATGAAATAGCTCCAATGAATCTTGACCTAATCCTATACCCAAATATCATTATTAATAGNAATTAACCCTAATAACCATTAAAATAATTAAGCAAACATCATTATGAGATTTTAGGCTAGAGTTCACACCTCAATGCAGTGCAATGAGAATACAATTTTTAGAACGTACTTGAGCTCTAGTTCTTGGATTTATTAACGTTAACTTCATCCAAATATACAACCAATATATCAATGGATACAAGATTTCATAATATTTTTCAACCATTTAACTTTTAATGAACTCATAACTTGTATTCAAATTGAAACATAACTTTTCTTAAAAATATAAATATACATAAATTGCAGTTTTAGTTAACTCAAACAATAAATTTCTTTGAAGGCATCTCCTTCTTTAAACACAACTTTCAATGAGAGTTCATTAACACATTTGAAAGCATAACTTTTATGAAAACCCAACTTCTGTCAAATACATAACCTTATAAAAACTTTTAAAGCATAACTCCCATATGAACGCAATAGTTTTTCAAAAATTAAACTAATTCATAAATACACGAATACCGAAAGCCATAGTTTTGATTGACAGAACGCATAACCTTCAGTGAATAAATTGAACGCTTAAGGGACAAAACTATTTTCCTTAAAACTCATACATAAACTCAGACTGAACCAATAGTAATAAAATTATTTAACGAGCGGGAGTATAAAAAGTATGAATTTAAAAATAAAATGAAAAGATGCATTAGCGCATTTACCTTTTTGGTTTTTTAAAAAAAAGGGGGGGGGGATTAATAAAAATAGGGA
>ML795183.1:311508-341438 GCA_009831015.1 Picea engelmannii
TTAATAAATTTAAAGAAAATAATTTTGGAGAACGTGGGGGATGAGTGACACTTGTAAGACAAAGAATTTTTAGAGGGTTTTCATTAAAACTTAAATTAAATGTGATTAGGGCAAGAGGGGGTCTCAAAACTCTAAAAGAAAGGGAAGAGGAGGAGAAGGGGGGATGGGGGATGTTAGGTATTGTTATGCTGTTGAATTGAGACTGGACTGATTGCTTGTGAGGAGTTGGGAATTTCTCAACTTGTATTGGAGTGGTAGCTCAGCCTTGCGGAGGCGAGCTGGGAAGCTAGGCATACGTTCTGGATTTGTGTGGCCCCTTTGCGGCTCGGGGGGCTAAGGGGGAAGCAGAGTACCCCTAGCGATTGGCTGGGAGGTACCGGTGAGGTCTCGATGGTCGGTGACCGAGAGAGGCAAGGAGTGCACGGACTTCATTCAAGGTGGGCGTTAAGGCAAAGGTACGCTCATTTATTTTATTAAGAATAATGCATTAGAAATTGTGTTGGGAACTGTATCAACTGGTTAAGTAAAAGGAAATTTCGAGTTCTTGCTATGATGGGGGTAATGGCGTTGTGAAATTTACTCTGGACTGTGCAAACCCTTTTATTTATTCCTCATTCTGGAATGTGTAAAAAAATAATTACTGTTTATAATTTTGGACTGTGTAAACCCCTTTTTATCAATCGAAGATCTGGACTGTGTAAATGTTTAATTATTGTGCGGGACTGTGTAATTTTTATTGTTTAGTAATCTGCCAATTATTTCTAGCTGAAAGCACTTCTACCATTGAACTAGACCTCGAGTGATTTACAGGAAAGCGTGGTGTTGTCTCTGGTAAAGGGTTTTCTTTTATGCGCCCAATGAAATTGGTTTTACCCTTGAAGTTATTTGTTAGAATTATCTGTCGTAAGGTACTTGGCGAATGCCCAATTTCTCTGCGTGCTGTGGTGCACCTCAGCGAATGACGATTAGATTCCCTTTTGCATTGGGTAGTTTACCTCAGCGTGGGATGTGGAAAGAAAATTTTCTTTTCTCTACGTTCCAATGATGGAAATCTCTGCGTTTTTTTTGAGATCACTCACATCGTGGAACCCCCTGAACTCTGCATTGTGGCGTTCCTGAACTCTGCGATTTTTTTATTGTGTCTCTCTGATCTTGGCGATTGGGTGTTCTTGGATCTCTGCGTTGCTTTAAATTTTGGGGATGAAATTTTGTTTTCCAGAACCCCGACCATGCCTTCCTGGTGATCTCCTCCGATAATCCCCTTCTTCTTTTTCGTGAATGAGATTTATTGATTGGGTAGAGATTGTTGTTACCTGTTGGTTGGGTAATTTCCTTTTGCGCGTGCTTGATGCCTCTGGGCACCTTCCTGGGCATCTCCCTGCTGGTGATTTCCCTTAAACTTCCACCGTCAGTTACCCACGCCTCTCTTACCTCTCCTCTGACAGCACGTTATATCAGTCGCGCCTTCCTCGCTGCATGTTGAGTCGGGGTGTCATCGTGATCTCCCTGAGGGACTGACTGCACACAGCCACCAGCTTTAACCTTGACGAATCTCTTTATGCGTGCCATCTTTTATTCCTTAATGTCGATGAGGTACAGGACGTGATTTTCAGGTTAATGGAAGAATACGATTGCATGAATGAACCTATTTACATATCGATTGCATTAAAGAGTTTCCTTTTCCACGCGATTTACATTATGATTTTTCGTATGGTTTTTCTTTTCTCTTTATGCTCGGCCTCTTCATTTTTATTATTTATGTTCAGTGAGACCGGTGGGAAGCCTTGGGTATGGTGTTGCACTGGCCTGGGTGACTCATGTGTTGGTTCGACGTATAATGTAGTCGGTATATGGTTCCGTGGACTTGGTGTCTGCACTCAATTGGTTGATAAGCTTGACTTAGAACACTTATTCACACACCACCGTTCTCTATTAATAAAAGAATATGATTTACTGGCAGGGAAGAAATAGGTTTTATATAAAGGAATCTGTTATAATATAATTGCAATAGGAGGACTTCATTTACCATACGAATTGCCATAATATTTTCCTCCTGGTTTTTATTTCTTTGCGCTCATCACCGTTAATTGTTTATCATGGTTGTAATGATGTTGTAATAAAATCTCATGGTAAGCTTGGGTAAAGTATGGTAATATTTGTTTAAATTGCAATGTTAATGATGATGCTTAAACTGCAATGTTAATATTTGTTTAATTTGCAATGTTAATACTGGTTTAAATTGCAATGTTAATATTTGTTTAAATTGCAATGTTAATGATGATGTTTAAATTGCAATGTTAATATTTGTTTAATTTGAAATGTTAATGATGATGTTTAAATTGCAATGTTAATATTTGTTTAAATTGAAATGTTAATGATGATGTTTAAATTGCAATGTTAATATTTTGTAAGGTTATTGTAAGGTATGGTAATAAATTGGAAGGCAAGGTAAGATAATATGGAGAATGTAACTGTTCGGGGGTTTACCATTATGGTAATGATATTGTTGCTCAATTATGGCGATTAACAGAAAAATGCAATGTGCTTGTGATTATTGCTTGTCCTTGAACTAGTGCAAAATGATTTATAACGTAATAATGGGGGTTGAGATTATTTGGTTTTGCCTTATGTTTAAGCTATTCATCGGTTAATGAAATTTAATGGAGCAGTGGGTCAGCAATCAATCACAGTTGGGTCATAGGAAATGTCCAGTCTTAGTTATTGGTTGGTCCTTGCCTGAGTCCTTTTTCTTGCGCCTTCCGTAGAGGATGTGGTTTTTCATTTATTTATTGTTCTGCCAGGTTGTTAATTTCTTGCTTGGTCTTCTTGCGTCGGGTGGCGACGTAGAGTCCAGTGTGTCTGTTTCCTTTCTACACGCGCGCACACACTTTTAAAAAAAGAAATTTGCACCTGTTATCAGAATTGTTGTCGTAACGAGGAGGCGGTTACACTATTGATCTACCTTTTTTTTCCAATCTTCTAAATGAATCTAAACCATCAATCTACCAACTTTGTCAAACTTTGAAAACATTACAATTTTTAAAATTTTCAAGAGCGAATCTGGGTCGCAGATCTCAATAACAAACACGATCTCGACATTCGATTCTTTGAAATATTCCCCACACTACAACGGTCATTAAAATACAATTTTTTTGACCTTCCAAGTCAAATTCTGCTTTGCAACTCTGCAAATCAAATCCATTAACTTCTCAGTAATTTTGAATTATTTTAACTCGAATTTTCCCACGAATTTGAGGATCTTTCTCTCTAATCTTTACATTTTTCCCCAAATTCACATAGTTTGAAATCTGTAATAGTGAATTTGTCTAATTCACACTCATTCTGGCCCATACCAATCTAGTGTTTCAACCAGAATCTCTGATATCAATCTGTAACATACCCAACCACCAACATGATAGGAATACTATATCAAGAATGCACTTCAAAACTAATCTCAAATTGTGATAATAATTAATTCAAAATCAAGCATGAAAGAATGCAATAACAACACATTCAGTAATCAAAATTCATGCTACAGTATAATATAAATGAACAACGTTCCATGCACAACAAAAACCAACAAGCATACACATGAAATACATGCCAAAGATAAATATACACAATGAAATACAAATTATGTAGAAAAAAAAAAGATAACTTATCTTTAATTAAACCATCACCAACTGGATGCAGACCAAGGACGTTCCTCCCAACCATAGACACTACCATTCCAATTCTCAACAACAGGTCACCCCTGAGCCAAGGATATGAATCCACAAGGATGGGTTCTAGGAAAAATCTAAAACATACAAGAGTTGGCTAATTATCTCTCAGGTTTTCCTAACCACACAATAATCCTAATTTCCATGTCTCTTTCCCCTTCAGTCTACACAACCCAAAGAAATGAACCCCTTTATTTTCCATGCAATCCCTCAAGTTGTTCCATTTCTCTCTAGGGTTCCAGTGCTACTAGTCAATAAATATCCTTGTTGGAAAATCCAAGGATTCTCAATTGTGGACAGTTCTTTTCAAACTACCATCAATATCATGCACACATGCATCCATTCCCACCTGGAATGATCAGTAATTCCTCACATCTATATCACAATGGCTCTTCTCCTCTTGCCATTTGTTTCCATGATCATCCCAAGAACACAGGAATTAGAAAGAGTGAAATGAGAAATTCTCAAACTAAAATGATTAACTAAGAATAACACCCATACAACCCACATGAATGGTTTATATAATTACAAGAACCAAGAACCACATGGCCTCCCCAAGAAGCTCATGTAACCTCTTTTCTCAATTAAAACAAAAAATGGGTAAATAAAATATAATAAAAAGACTTAACCCCTTTATCCCCCTCTCTCGTGGAATCACAACCCCCTATCTCTTGTCCTTGTTCATCTTGTAGCCAATGATGTATTTTATTAATATATATAGATGTATTACATTTCTAGGCACTCTGGCCCCTTTCCAACTTTACTGACTCACTAGTCTAAGTCATAATTAAATAATACATTCTAGTTTATAGGGATCAAACCCGGGGTGTTATAGGTTGGATCCAATGTTTTGACAGTTCTTTTATTTGGAGGAGGGGCCCTATAGCCATGTATATGAAGAAACTTGTTTTTTTGTTGATTTATCTCAAGTTGAATCAATCTATTCCTCAAAATCTCTTCGTTTGCATTAAATGCATCTCTAACCTTTTCATTCTCTCTAGGATATCGATGAAAGGGTCAAGATAAGGCTCAACACTATGGACATCTTTGGGTTAAGGATAATATCTAGCTCTAATAGGATTTAATATATATGAATTCCTTGACAAGGTCCAATTATCATCAAAACTCTTATCCGTTTTCTTATCTTCTGTCAGATTATTCAGATTGGATTAATTTAAAGATAAAATGAATTTCCCTTGGAGATAATTGAGGTAATACAAAAAGATGGAGGTTGGGGTAGGATGATGTGTCTAGGGTATGTCTTGAATTGTTTTATCAAATCTAATACTAAATTGATCCACTGTCTCATTTTCATTTTTTTTTATAATGTTGGCTAAACGTTCTACCTTTTGAGTTTTTTGGCCGGAATCCGACGATGTAAATTTGGACAAAATCGCTATTTTTTGTTGTTTAAATTGCATTTTTGAATGCATAATTGGATTCAGTGTGATGAAAAACCCCTGGGGCACTCGGATTATACAAACTTAGCCACTCAAATCTGTAGATCCAACCATTCATCACCGGATTTCGGGAAAAATCAAACGGAAAAAGTTGTCAAAAAATCTCCAAAAGGTAGAACGTTTAGGCTACTTCTTTTTATATTATTCAAATAATTAAAAATAAATCTATTATATTTTCTTTCCAACCATGTATCAAAGAAAGAAAGTCTACAAGAATCAAGATAATCCATAAATGCATTCCAATGTTCTTTAGCACCAATAACATTATGACCATGAAAAATAGTTTTTTTTTCTCCCAATGAAGCAAACAAATCATGAGGGTGACCTGCAATGCTAGTGAAATCAAATGGTTTATAGAAATAATTCAACCAAGGATAAGCCATTTGATTTTGAGTTAGGAAAATTGAATTATCAACAAAAAGTCTTCTTATATATTGCATAGGTTCAAGTTCTAATTGATTATTTAATTATCTTGTCTTATTCATATATCTTATTCCTCTATAACAAATATCATGCTCGGGCACAATATCAATAGAACCTTGGTGATTAGCTCTCCTAGATCATATCTTTGTTATATTTTATTTAACAATAGTCGCCATATGAGACAATCAATATTATCATTCAAAACAATCTCACCAAGATACACATACAATAAGAAACCCAAAAAAAACCAAGAGATGGACCTTTTCCTTGACAATGACACCAAAAATTTTAATGACCTAACTAGAACCCTTCTAAAAAGTCCCACCACAAGTGTTAGTTGGGGAAACAATATGGCAAGTTCACCACCCACACCTCAATACACTTTCCCCTACACTTTAGGCCAACACTTAGAAGCCAAGGGGTGTACCCAAATATATGTAACAAGACCATGCACAATGATTCCGATAAGTGATTATAATTCTTTAAGGATATACAACTAGAAACAATAGCATGAACCAAAATTATATCTGTTTGAAATAAAAGTTTAGGAGCTAGTGGATGCGTGTCCCAAATATGATGTGTGAGATAAACAATATTAGAAATTTCACATTTGCATTTAAGTCCACCACTCTACAAATAAGATTTCCAAGATGTTAGAACCACTTTAAGATACTTGAGGGAACAAAAATTGAAGACATTCAACATAAATCAAAGGTGCAATAAGTGATTGTGTTTACCACTTGATTATATGTTATGATAGGAAAATATTAGGTCTTGTCTTCACCTTCTAAATCTATTTTATGAATAAAAATGCAAAAATTTGAGATTTAAATAATGAAAACAACATCAAAGAGAGAGGTTTAAGCACACGAAAGCAAGATGCCTTAGATGTTTCCACTTTGGAAAGAAATATTCTATGAAATAATAGAAAGAAAATTATTATAAACAAGTTCTAAATATTTATAATTGGTAACCAAACAAGAACTTGCAATACACATGGTGAATCACCCTAAGGTTTTACAAGTTAGCACTTGGAATTCACTAAATAAAACTATAAGTAAATGATAAACAATAATTAGCACAGTAGAGATCAAATTAACCTCTATATATGTGAGATAAACTTGTGTAAACAATCTAGAAATGGAGTAGAGGCTAGGTATGGGAAATAAGACACCTTGGAGCACCAAACCCTAGCCTTAGAGTTTCACCAAATCTGATTTTTATTGCTGCAATTGAATTTCCAGATTTGAGGAATACCTTAAATCATCCCACAAAAAGTTAGATAAGTCCTTAAAGCTCCCTTCTAAAGGGACGTTTTTATTCTTTAGGGTTAGAGATAAAAAAATTAAGCATAAACCCTAGGACAAATTTGTCTAGAAAAGAAAATACACTGTTAAATTTACAATAGACAACAAAAAAAATCCAAAATATTATTATTCTTTGATTTTTCCTAGTTATATTTCCTTCTCAACAAAATCAAAATAAAAGATTTTTATTTTTAGGGTTTTTTGGTTGGTTGTTGGATATATTACAAGTGTTTTGTTTTAATCCAATAAGGGCCTATAGGGTCAAGAAGTATGCCCCTCCAATAATGTTTCATTCCTATCTTAAATATTAGGGTAAGAGATTGTAACTCTTGGGTAAATCAATCCCTTATCTAATCAAGACAAGAAGGGATTATAAAAGGGAAACAAACTTCACCAATGAGATCAATTGTGGCTTGAATAAAACACCTAAAACCCTTTCCAAGGTACCAAAGGAAAGACAAGAAAAGATATTGACCACTTATCAAACTAAACAAAGGAATATGGAAGATAATAAACCCTATACATCCTCCTTCCAAGAAAATAATTAACTCCTCAAATGGGTCAATATTTCCATTTAGTAGAACCCTTGAAACATTCATACTTATCTCTAATGCATCAAGAAAATAACCAAGAAAGAGAAAGCTCCAATAATTGACACCAAAACCTCAAAAGGTAGATCTTCTATTAATTGTATTCAAAATGATATCCAACAATTCACAAAAATTTGGAATGAGAGGAGCACCTCTATTTATAGAGGAGGACTTTACATCATTCTCAGTATTTATTAATTATTTCTCCCTAGAATTGTCCCAGGATAATTACAAAACAAGATTTATCATCCACACTGATGCAGGAGCATCCACAACTCATCAAGTGAGCCAGCGCGTGGAGCAGAGAAAGACAGCTGGACAAGCCAGCAAAAATTCTTTTTGAATTTTACTTTGATAATTGTTGTGCCAAGCATTAATGAGTTAATGTAATAAAGTGCACTTGTACATTGTAATGGACCTTGAGCCTTTAAGCTCACGTCCTTAGTAGATGAGGCATTTAATAGAATTGATGTAAAGATAGGTAGAAATTAATTGAAGATTAGATAGTTGAAGAATTCGAGAGGGAAAACGGAATATAGGCACCCTCCTTTGTATCATTGTATTATTCAGAATTATTGAGAACAAGAGCAAGAAGAGCAGAGCAGAGAACCTATGAAGAATCCCCATGTACATATATTGAATTAATAGTAAATCTTTGATTCAATTCCATGGATGTGATTATTCTCTGTGTGTTGTTGATATTATGCCGTTGCATATTTGCTTCTTGTTATGCTTTTGTTTTATATGCTGTGTATGTGAGTTCATGGTAGATTTGAGATCTGTGAATGACATGAGAATGAGTTTCAATTGTTTCTTTGTCTGAGCCGAGAGATTCCTGCATAGAGTGTAGTTGAATTCCTCCGTATAGAGTGCGTTGAGGAGGCCAGACAATTGAACTCTTATTCTCATCCTCCCAAGGTTGAATTGGGTTATCGGAGCCGTGCAGGAGGAGTGCAGGTTGGGTCAGAAGTATCAACACTTAGTCTGAGAAAAGGCAGACAGAGATTACTGTGGCTGCGAGCGCACGGGACCTGAAGGATCCAACGCTTCGAGAGCTGTTGAAAGCTGAGCACAGGAAGTGTGCGCAAAAATCTTTGAAGGAGTCAGAGAGAATTAAGCTCAAGAGGGATAGTTCCTCGTTCATATTGTGGGAACAGTCCTGGGAGAGATTCGAAGCAAGAGAAAGCTTGGAGCGAAAGGAATCCTCAAGAGGAAGAGAATCGACGACTTGAAATCGCTGTGGAGAATCGTGAAATCCCGACGATCGTTAGATAGTGGAGAAGTGGCACGAGACTTATTCCCTAGGCGCGCGAAGGAAATCGAGAGCCATCGCATATCGGCATTCGGCGTTTGACGAGGCAAGTCGCATGTATGTCGAAATCGCGAATCGCGATTTCCCGATTTAACGGGAGCCGTTGATCAGGGCAGGAACAGGTGGCACGAAATCCAGAGAGGTCGGGGTTCGACATTCGGGGATTTACATTGCAAAGGAACTTCAATCGGAGAAACCGCAATCCTGCTATCCCCGATCGCACGAAAGGAAGAAATGATGTGGCAACGTGGGACCATAAGGTCTGGTGGAGGACAGGTGTCATCGGAGTTCGGGGTTCAGTGGTTTGTGGCGTAAGTATATCGCTGCATTGCAAGTGTCGATTTATCGATAGGGATATCCCCGACATACAAAGAGTTGACCTTTTGACCATCGGGCTTCGGGGAAGTGAAAGACCCGATAGTGTGAACATTGAACTCGCAAACCCACGAGTTTCGATTTCCCGATAACTGAGGGGAAGATCGCAGAAGAAATACTGTGGGTAGGAGAACTCCCGAGAGGAGTAGGAAGAGTTCTTTGACTCTTCGGGCCAGAGTACAGAAGGTCCTGGTGAGAGCGAGTTGTCGCAGAGGGCATCTTGCGTCAAGTGGTATTAGAGTAGGAGAAGAGTTCTCTTTGTTTAGGTAGCAGAGAGAAGCGGATTTCAAAATGCCGCCCAGAAGAGAAAGGCAGTCACCTGAACGTGAGGACAGGGATTCCCGAAGGAGAGGAAGGCCGACAGGGAACCCAGAGATGGAACGACAGATACGAGATCTCAGTGCGAGACTCGAAGAGATGGAGACCACCCAAAGGCATGGAGATGGCGCAGGGGAGTTCAGCGATTCCGAAGTTGAAGAGGAAGCTGGACACGATGCAGAAGAGGTCACAGTAGAAGATGCCTCGACGGAAAGGTTGATTAGAGCCATTTCCAGAATGATCTCGAATACTAAGATGGACATTCCCGTCTATGAGGGAAGTCTAAATGCAGAGGAGTTGCTGGATTGGATCCGAGCACTCGACACCTACTTCGATTACGAGGATATCGAAGAGGACAAGAAAGTAAGGCATGCTGTTACTAAGTTGAAAGGACATGCAGCCTTATGGTGGGACGAGTTGCAGGCTGATAGGCGCTGCAAAGGAAAACAGAAGATTAAGAGCTGGCATTGGATGATCGCCAAGATAAAGGCGAAGTTCATTCCGAGAGACTACCAGATCACACTGTTCAGGCGCATGCAGAACCTGAGACAGAAGCTGCTGATGGTGAAGGAGTACACCGAAGAATTCTATAGTCTCAACATTCGAGCTGGTCATCGAGAGAGCGATGATGAAAAGGTGGCAAGATACCTGAATGGGTTGAGGTATGACATTCAGGATGAACTGAGCATGCTGACCATACGAACAGTTGAGGATGCGTACCAGATGGCTCTGAAAGCCGAAGAGAAGCTGAGCCACAAGCAAAGTCAGCGAGGGCGAGGCAGGAGTCAGCCTAGAGGCAAGGCGGTTGCCCAAGAAAAATTTCAGAAGCCCAAGGAGGAGTGGCAGAAACCTCAGGGTAGGGTTGAGAGAGGTGGAGCCTCACAGCCAAGGCAACAATATGTTGAGCCGAGGAGGCAACATACAGAGCAGGGTGGAGGATATGCCGATGTGAACGTAATTCCTCGTACCCGAGGTAGAGGAAGAGGCCAAGGTAGAATTGTCACATGTTTTACATGTGGAAAAGATGGACACAAAGCCGTTGACTGTCCAGACAGGAAAATGGACAGAGGAGAAACTCACATCACTGAGGCGTAGAGGCATGATGATGAGACAGAAGATGCAGACAGCGGAAGGTCGCTTGGGATGCATAAAATTCTTTTGACACCTGAGAAAGAGGTGGACAACTCAGTGCAGAGGAGAAGACTGTTCAGAACGGCTTTTACAACCAAGGACAGGAAATGCAAAGTCATAGTTGACAATGGGAGCACTGATAATCTCGTTTCAACCGAGATGGTGGAGAAGCTAGAGCTGGAAACAACTAAGCACCCGAGTCCATATAAAGTCTTGTGGTTACAGAAAGGACACCGGGTAAGTGTCACTAAGCAATGCTTAGTTAAATTTAAAATTGGGAATTATCATGATGAGATTCTGTGCGATGTTATTCCCATGTATGGATGTCATATATTGCTGGGTAGACCATGGAAGTATGATAGAAATGTTGTTCATGATGGGAGGATGAACACATACACTTTGAAGAAAGATGGGAGACTCCATAAGCTGCTTCCGATAAAAGATAAAGAAGTGAAGCCGAAAGTAACCAGCACAATACTTCTCATGAGTGGGAAAGAGCTTCTCACAGAGATGGAGAAGGATGAAGATCCACAGTTCTTCGTTGTCAGGAAGTCGAGGGTTGTCTTGACAAGCACAAGAGTGGACGACTTGCGAGAGGAGATTCAAGAATTGTTGGGAGAGTTCGCTGATATCATCGTGGACGAACTACCTCGTTCATTGCCACCGATGCGGAGTGTGAGTCATCATATTGACCTCATACCCGGAGCAAGTTTTCCAAACAAAGTTGCGTACAGGTTGACACCTTAGGAGAACGAGGAAGTCAAAAGGCAGGTGCAAGATCTGTTGGATAAAGGACTAGTCAGAGAGAGTCTCAGTCCGTGTGCTGTTCCAACAGTACTAAGTCCGAAAAAGGATGGAGGCTGGAGGATGTGTACAGACTCCAGAGCGATTAATAAGATCACCATCAGATACAAATTTCCACTACCGAGAATGGACGATATGATGGATTGCCTGAGTGGGGCAAATTATTTTTCGAAGATTGATCTCAAGAGCGGATATCATCAGATCCGGATGAGAGAGGGAGATGAATGGAAAACAACATTCAAGACAAACGAGGGTTTGTACGAATGGCTGGTCATACTGTTTGGCTTGACAAACATGCCAAGCACATTCATGAGGCTGATGAATGAAGTCCTGCGGAAATTCATTGGCAAGTTCATGGTCGTGTACCTGGATGATATACTGATTTTCAGTAAGACCAGGGAAGAACATTTGAGACACTTGGCCATTGTAATGACAAGGCTACAGCAGGAGAAGTTGCTGATCAATTTGAAGAAATGTTCGTTCATGCAGACATAACTCATTTATTTGGGTTTTGTAATCTCGGCGAATGAATTGAAGATGGATCCTGAGAAGGTAGAGGTAATCAGGAATTGGCCATCGCCGAGGAATGTTTTTGAGGTAAGGAGCTTTCATGGTTTGGCTAGTTTCTATAGGAAATTCATTTGGAATTTTAGTGGAATTAGCGCAGCAATGATGGATACGGTGAAAAAGCGGCATAAAGTTTTTCATTGGACAGTCGAGGCTGAAAGAAGCTTCAATCTATTGAAGCGAAAGATCACAGAGAAACCAATTCTGGTGTTGCCCGATTTTCAGAAAACCTTCGAGGTGAAGTGTGATGCCAGTGGGTATGCCGTTGGAGGGGTCCTAAGTCAAGATGACAGACCTGTTGCATATTACAACGAGAAGCTGGATGATGCAAAGATGAAATACTCCACGTATGATAAAGAGTTCTATGCCATCATACAGGCATTGAAGAAGTGGAGGCATTACTTGATACCCAAGGAATTCATTTTGTACAGTGATAATCATGCATTGCAATTTGTAAGTCAACAAGAGAAGTTGAACCAAAAGCATGCGAAGTGGGTTGAGTACATGCAGAATTTCATGTTTGTGATAAAGCACATTTCAGGAACTGCTAACAAGGTAGTTGATGCCTTGAGCAGGAAATGTTTACTGCTGCAGGAGTTCAGAGTCAAGACTTTGAGTTTTGAAAATCTCAAAGACATGTATGCAGGTGATGCAGACTTCGGAGAATCATACGAAGCAGCTGAGAATCCAGTTCTCAGGGATCGGAGTCCGTGGCTGGAGTATATGATTCAGGAGAGATTGTTGTTTCGGGGCAATCAATTGTGCATTCCAGATTACTCCATGAGGGAGAATTTGGTGAGGGAAAAGCACATCGGTGGATTAGCAGGTCACTTTGGACATGACAAGACATTCGCAATGCTAAGCGAATCGTATTATTGGCCAGGCATGCGAGCGGATGTGAAAAGGTTTGTTGACAGGTGTCGGATATGTCAACACACGAAGGGCCGAAAGCAGAACACAGGGTTCTATCAGCCATTGCCCATACCTGAAAGGCCATGGGAGGCCATTAGTATGGATTTTGTTCTGGGATTGCCGAGGACACAACGAGGAGTTGATTCCATCTTTGTGGTGGTGGACAGGTTTTCAAATATGGCACATTTCATACCGTGTCATAAGACCAGCGATGCGACCCACATCGCGAATTTTTTTTTCAAAGAAATCGTTAGATTGCATGGATTGCCGAGAAGCATAGTCTCGGATCGGGATGCTAAATTCATAGGTCATTTTTGGAGGACGCTATGGAAAAAGCTGGGAACTAATCTGGCATTTAGTTCAGCTTATCACCCCCAGACAGATGGACAGACGGAAGTGGTCAACAAAAGTTTAGGGGATTTATTGAGGAGCCTAGTGATGGAGCATCACAACAGTTGGGACCAGGTTTTACCACAAGCAGAGTTTGCGTACAACGATTCGGTGAATCGGAGTACAGGAAGAAGCCCGTTCCAAATTTTGTATGGGACACAACCAAGAGGAGTTTCTGAGCTTAGGGAGTCAGGACAGACTGAAACTAACAGTGCTCGTGCTGAAGAATTCACTGAAGCGATGGAGGAACTTCACACGCAGGTGAAGCAGCGACTGCAGAAAGTGAATCGAGAGTATAAGCGCAGAGCTGATCAACGAAAAAGACAACTTCAGTTTGAAGTTGGTGACATGGTTCTAGTGCACTTGAGAAAGGAAAGGTTCCCGAGGGGAACATATAACAAGCTCAAGATAAAAAAAATTGGGCCATGCAGAGTCCTGAAGAAATTCGGCGAGAACGCGTATGAGCTTGAATTGCCAGAGGGCATTGGGATATCTCCGATTTTCAATATTTCAAATTTATACCCATACAGGGTTGCAGGAGCAGGAGATGAAACTGAAGAACCAGAAGTCCAGTGGCAGAAGCAGATGCCGATAGCTGAAAATCCGCAGATGGAATGTATACTGGACCAACGAGTAGGAAAGAAGACCAGGAGAAAGCAATATTTTGAATACCTGGTGAAATGGAAGAATCACCCAGTGGAGGATGCCAGCTGGGAAACAGAAGCAGTGATACAGAGGCATGGACAGACCGTGCAGGAACTCATGGACAGGAGCCCATGAAATCTTTTGAGCCGAGGAGTATGATGCAGGAGCATCCACAACTCATCAAGCGAGCCAGCGCGTGGAGCAGAGAAAGACAGCTGGACAAGCCAACAAAACTTCTTTTTGAATTTTACTTTGATAATTGTTGCACCAAGCATTAATGAGTTAATGTAATGAAGCGCACTTGTACATTGTAATGGACCTTGAGCCTTTAAGCTCACATCCTTAGTAGCTGAGGCATTTAATAGAATTGATGTAAAGATAGGTAGGAATTAATTGAAGATTAGATAGTTGAAGAATTCGAGAGGGAAAACGGAATATAGGCACCCTCCTTTGTATCATTGTATTATTCAGAATTATTGATAACAAGAGTAAGAAGAGCAGAGCAGAGAACCTGTGAAGAATCCCCATGTACAGATATTGAATTAATAGTAAAGCTTTGATTCAATTCCATGGATGTGATTATTCTCTGTGTGTTGTTGATATTATGCCGTTGCATATTTGCTTCTTGTTATGCTTTTGTTTTATATGCTGTGTATGTGAGTTCATGGTAGATTTGAGATCTGTGAATGACATGAGAATGAGTTTCAATTGTTTCTCTGTCTGAGCCGAGAGATTCCTGCATAGAGTGCAGTTGAATTCCTCCGTATAGAGTGCGTTGAGGAGGCCAGACAGTTGAACTCTTATTCTCATCCTCCCAAGGTTGAATTGGGTTATCGGAGCCTTGCAGGAGGAGTGCAGGTCGGGTCAGAAGTCTCAGCACGTAGTCTGAGAAAAGGAAGACAAAGATTACTGTGGCTGCGAGCGCACGGGACCTGAAGGATCCAACGCTTCGAGAGCTGTTGAAAGTTGAGCACAGGAAGTGTGCGCAAAAATCTCCGAAGGAGTCAGAGAGAATTAAGCTCAGGAGGGATAGTTCCTCGTTCATATTGTGGGAACAAGCCTGGGAGAGATTCGAACCAAGAGAAAGCTTGGAGCGAAAGGATTCCTCAAGAGGAAGAGAATCGACGACTTGAAATCGCTGTGGAGAATCGCGAAATCCCGACGATCGTTAGATCGTGGAGAAGTGGCATGGGACTTATTCCCTAGGCACGCGAAGGAAATCAAGAGCCATCGCATATCAACATTCGGCGTTTGACGAGGCAATTCGCATGTACGTCGAAATCACAAATCGCGATTTCCCGATTTAACGGGAGCCATTGATCAGGGTAGGAACAGGTGGCACGAGATCCCGAGAGGTCGGGGTTCGGAATTCGGGGATTTACATTGCAAAGGAACTTCAACCGGAGAAACCGCGATCCCGCGATCCCCGATCGCACGAAAGGAAGAAGTGACGTGGCAACGTGGGACCATAAGGTCTGGTGGAGGACAGGTGTCATTGGTGTTCGGGGTTCGGTGGTTTTTGGCGTAAGTATATCGCTGCATCGCAAGTGTTGATTTCCCGATAGGGAAATCCCCGACATACAAAGAGTTTACCTTTTGACCATCGGGCTTCGGGGAAGTGAAAGACCCGATAGTGTGAACATTGAACTCGCGAACCCGCGAGTTCAGATTTCCCGATAACCGAGGGGAAGATCGCAGAAGGAATACTGTGGGTAGGAGAAATCCCGAGAGGAGTAGGAAGAGTTCTTTGACTCTTCAGGCCAGAGTACAGAAGGTCCTGGTGAGAGCGAGTTGTCGCAGAGGGCATCTTGCGTCACACACAAACAAGGAGACTAAGTTTAAACATAATCAAATGATTCCACATCTACATAAAACCCTCATGAGGGGGGGATTCCCCACGCAAAAGGAGGGAAACTTTATTTATTAGCTCAACATTACCTTGAAAATGTGTTAAAGCCTCAAAACATGGTGTAGTAGCCTCCCATGCAAGAAAAGTACCAATGTCTAGCTTCTTCATGTGGAACAACGTCATAAAGTCGATGAAGAGGGACCTCAAAGGTGGATGAATCCCTTAATCAAGCTCATAAGACCTAAAATATTTTGAAAGTATGACCAAGACATTATGTCAATGGAAATTTCCCTTCCAAGTGAAATCAACTCTAAAAACACCCCCATGACTACCATAATTCCCACATGTGTGATTCGACCCTCAAATCATGTAAGAAATAGATCAAAAAGTGATGAAATAGGAGGATTCTATGGAATATTAAGCATTTCATGTGTAGAGGATGTCCATGCATTCATAAATAGCCCAAATTTTCTAAGAGGATGTGACTAGTGCCTTTGGATACATGTACTTCCTTGATAACCATGAGAATGCCTTGAGGAACATGAAACTAAGTGAGAATCTACAAAATCATCTCTGATAGTAGATGACCAAAGTGTTATTAATACATAAGATAAGGATCCATAGTTAGGAATAAAATATGTGTGCTAGACATATGTGTGACAACCTTTACAAAAGAAGAACACTTTTACCTCATATACAAAGGAGTGAGAGAGACTAGTAGCTCCCCTAGATCATGTTTCATAGCAGATCCATCCCAAGATGGTTGCATACCAACCCAGATCATAAATAACCTACATGGTGAAGTTTTACCAACATCAAGGGGAATTTAGACAGAGCCATAAAATAAATTCCTATATTGAAATGGGAATTAAAAGGATGGGCCATGGTTGACCACAAGGGGTCTAGAGATACTACATAGGCCCCCCAACTGATACATACAACATCTAAGCGTGATGCAATATAATACATAGGTGAAAATACAACCACACTTTTGGATGATCATGATATGGTAAGGCACATGATTTTCTCATATGATGGTCCACATATAGTGAAGAAATATAGGGTACAATGAGGTGAATTTGAGGTGCAATAGGAGGAAATATAGTTACATAGAACAAGGATTTCAAGGATAGGAAGGTTTTTGAAACATTGATATCCAAGCATTAGGGGTTTATACCTAACTTATAAAACAATTCCATGAAGTTACCTCGTGGAGGAAGGAAAAATGGTGAACTTGCATATTTTCTAAGGAAAAAAAGTTATTTTAGTTCTTATAGCCATAACCAATTGGGAAGGATTATATAAATAAGAAAAATGGGAAAGAGTAATAGTTAGATACTCCATAGGAAACCATATGCATAAGACATGATTGAGCATGCTTGGGTATGAATAAAAATAGTTGTTCCTTGGAATTTCCTATTTTATATATGATTAATATTGGCCTTCATATGTTTCATATATTAAGCATGACCCAAAACATATAACAATAATGCAAGAGACCCACATAATTGGTTGGACTATTACCCTTGTAAAATAATGATCAATAGTTGATCTTGAAAAACTAGTATGGTTGGAGTAAAATAAACTTGATATTTTTTAAATGCCATGTTGTTTACTCATACAAGAATAAGCCTCACAAATGTGGAATATAATTAAGCTAAGGAAGACAAAAATTGGTCAAAACATGGAACTTAAATTGTGATGAATATACAAGTGACCATTAGATCACAAATAAGGAAATGAAAAGAAGAAGTAACCTATTTTAGAGCATGATGGAGGAATATGGAATAGTTGTGATGGAATAATCATGATAGAATAATAGCAAAAGTCATCAGAAGACATTGGGACATATATGATAAAAATAGGTTGAATGGCCATAAATTGTAAGTTTTATCCTACTCAAAATTGTCTATTTATGTATGGAATCCTTATGGGTTCAAGTAAGAAAACCGATTGTTTAATATGGGTAACAAGTGGCAATAAGGTATCTATGTTGAGTTGATGGGCATGACATTTGTGATTAAGAAGTATCTTGGTATATATATTTTTTATCAAAAGTAGTAAGGTCAAATTCTAGGTTATGGAATAAAACTAGGGAATAGCAATGGGAAACTAGGATTGTTGTAAGGAATAAATCACCAAGGTTGAATCATTCATGGATGCAAGTGGATACAACACAACAAAACACTTAAATGAAAATGACTTAGTGTCCAAAATATTTACATATTTTTGGGTACAACGGTCCTTGGAATGAGTTAATCTAGAGATGCGAAGTGACTTTACAACCATGGGTATTGATCCAAGGATATAAAAAACTACAAATAGAGCAACAAGATGTTGAATTAATAGTATATGCACTTATAAATATCATGATAGACATGAAAATTTTATGATTTAAGGCATACCGTTAATTCCATTAATAGAATATGGCTGAATTTTTGTTTTGATAAGAACACATGCCTAGATTGTTGTGGTTCTAGATGATTGAGGAATAATTGGAAGTTTTAACAATATACTCAAATGAGGAAAATATATGAAAACTATATCATCAAATTGATGTGTTGACTATACATAACCTATAAAACATCAATATTATTATTTAATATGAGAAATTATAATAAAAATATGATTAGTATATTGATGGTATCAAATGACACTCATAGTATTTCGTGATAACCTTTTGTAGAGTCAACCTGGATTTAAAAAATTTGACAAGAGAAGATCCATGTACTAGATGGGTGTTTTGATGATCTTTCTTGCAATGGATGTGATATTTGGTAATAATTTCTTATATATTCATGCATACTAGCGATTTTGATTTTGTTGATGAATCATGATACGAGTGTTCATGATGTCTTATTGTTCCGCATATACTATGTGTTGAGATGATTATCATATTTAGGATGTTAAGAAATATTTATGAACATATGTGGTATTTAACATGTGGATTATGGTGATCTAATGCTTATGATGGCATGCTATAACTGCATGTGAATACTTGATGATGATACGATGATGTGGTATTCATTTGATGATGATATTTCATGATGTCATGGCATGTTGTGATCACATGCAATTCTTTGATTATGATATTTGATGATGAGATGTTATTCTTATGACATGTGCTAGCATGTGGTTCCTTAGTATTCAATATGTTGTGACAAAAATGATGTTGTGTTCTCATGATAGCATGCAACTATTTTCTATGAGATGATGATGTTATTATAGTATGAAATTCCTTGGTTGCATGTTGTGAGGTGGAATTTGACATGAAATGTACCCATGAGCCTCGAGGGATGGGTCATTAAATGATTTTATGGGATCCGATAACCATGAAGGGAAATCTATACAAAGTGACACCATATGGGTTGGGGAAAAATATTGGTACACTTAATTATACTGAGAGGGGGGTGTGAATCAATATAGTATTGTTTTCATTTTCTTACAATATTTATCAATTTATTACTTTACTATACATAAGAAATTAGTGATGAATATATACAACCATACAATCCACAATACACTGAGATTTAAATTGGAAACACAAATGGGAGAAAATCACAAAATATATTTATAATATAATGTAGGCACCAACATACTTTTACAATATTTGCATGCACCTACCTGTTGTTACAATATTTGCAAGAACCAACCTGCAGGAGACACCAATCTCCTTAGATGAGCACCAACCTAGAAATTCCTATAGGCATCAACCTACAATTGCAATATTTTTAGGCACCAACCTATAGGAGACATCAATTCCCCTAGTTGAGAACCAACTCAAAAAGATGTAGGAACCAACCTATTGGAGACACCAATCTCCTCAAATTGTCAAAAATAAAAAAATGTCTATTTCCTTCAAGCCTTCACCTATACAAATCTATTTCTCTATCTCTCATGCTCTCATATAACTCTCCACTATCTCACAATATGCATGATATCAGAATATCATTACACCTCGCACCTCCCAGCCACCCTTTGACAATTACATTTCACCTTCTTTCTTTTTCTGTCACTCAAAACACCTCCGAACCTCAACCTTCTCACTCTCACATACTTGAATCTTAGGGCCTCTTTATCTCTTCCAAAATTCACACACATAATATTCAACTCCACTCGTGGCATCACCATTTATATACTCCACGCTTTCATGGATTTTCCACATACAAAAAAAAAGAGGTTATGGGGTCGGCTCTAACTCCTGTAGAATTTTCCTTAAAAATGGGATGCAAAAATTCTTCGAAACATCTCCTAATTTCCTTCCAACTATGCATGCTATCTATTCATCGACCCTTATCTCTCATCATCCATTGGATATTTCCTTGGATTGATCTCAATCATTGATATGTTTTGCATTCCCCTGATATCAAGACTATTGGGCTCTCGGGCCTTCAACACTACACCATTCCTTCAACCTTTCAGTCTTTGATATGGAACAATGCCTATGAAACCACATTACTGGGCCATAGGGCCCACCAATTTATCAACTCCATGGACCCCTGGGATTTCCACAATGCACTGCTCCTTTAATCATACAATATCTGATATGTCAGTTTACTCGTGGTTGTTAGACAGTTGGCTTAGGGTGATTGACACTTGGTATGGATTGTTGGTTATCATTGATGTCAACCATTGGAGAGTGATATTGTAGATTGATTTCAACTATTGGAGAGTGATATTTTATATTGATGTCAACCCTTAGTGTTTGATGTCAACCCTTGGAGAAAGTCCGGTAGAGAATTTCGGTAGCACAAAGGTTTGGGTAATGGACCCAAGATTTTTTCATGTATAATGGTATGGGTTTTAATATATTTGAAGGTAATACTATTCTCTATGGATAGTACATGTCATTTCATTTCCGGTGGTATGTGGAACGTCACATAAATCCTCATGGTTAGAGAGTTATGGCCATGAGAATTTGGAGAACCCAGGTTTGGGTAATGGACCCAAGTTTATTTGATGGATAATGGTATGTGTTTTGATATATTTGCAAAAAAGACTATTCTATATGGATATTACATGTCATTTCATTTCCATTGGTATGTGTAATGTCACATAACGCCTCACGGTTAGAGAGTTATGTCCATGTGAAGTTGGAGAACCCTCATGAGTCATCTAGAAGCCCCAAAAGGTCAAAGTAGTCAAAGTGGTTTAAGATATTTTAGAAGGTAAATGATAAAGTGAAGTGATGAGTGTACTATAAGTCAAAGTGAATACAAAATAAATTATTTAAATAATAAATTTAATGGAGAAATTAGAAGTGGGTTAACCCTAAAATAAGGAAAGTGGGTTAAGATGGTTAAAAGGTAACCCCTTGAGGAAGCTACATGAAAGTATAAATAAGAGGCAAGGGTCTCTCATTTTAATCACACTTGATCATATTTAATATCTACAGGTGACTGAGGTAACCATAGGATATCTAATCCTAATTTTAGAGGGAAGATGAAGTAAAGAAGGCCGAAATTCAAGGGAGGATAAATTCTTTTGATGATGCTTTCTAAGGTATGTTATTTACAGCCCATCTCATCATTTTCACAATAATTTTTTTATAGGATGCTTCAGACTGTGAAATTGGGAGGCCATTGAGGAAACATATCCAAATATATGGGGTGCAAATTGCATCTTGTGGGTCATTGTATTTTTTTAGTTACACTCCGTGGAAAATAGTGTTTGTGGCTAGTCTTGAAACTAGTCTAAAACAAGTGTTTCGAGTAAAAATGTCATAACTTCCTCATACCAGGTCGAACTTTAGTAAGACTAAATGTATTGGTTATATTATAGTATTTATTATTATGTGTACAAGTTTCATATATATAAAACAAATATTCCATGTGGGGCACGCTCTACAAGTTATCTCTCTAGAATAAGCCAAAATTCAACAAGGTATGCCATTTTTGCTATAAATCCTTTTATGACAGGTTCCAAATAGTGAAGTCTGGAGGAATTGCATAAAATACACTGAAGAACATTGTGTACCATTTTGAGATATTTATTCATTATAGTTACATAGTTATGATTATTTCAAGTTAGGGTTGTTGACTAATCCAAAATTAGTCATGTGAGACTAAAGTAAAGTTTGATGAAAGTTCTAGTCTCTTGTTGTTAAAATTAAGGAATGTTGGAAGGTATGTTATCTTATACACCAGGTCTATTACAAATTTACAAATCATATTTGGATGATGGAATTGATGACGTATTTTGGTTGAGGTACATGTTGGGTACATGTTTGAGATAAGTAGTTGATGATTTGGCACATGCTTGGTGTAGGTTGACTGGTACAGGTTTACAACAATATATCTCACAATGATAACATGACAGTGGTTCCATCATTCTACTTATACGTCAGGGAGGTTGGATGGGGCAAGGAAAAGGGGTTTTAGCCACCTTTCAGTTGTAGCTAGAGAACATGGGGGGTTGTAGCATCCTTCTGGTTGTAGCTAGAGAATAGGGGAGTTGGAGCTTCCCTCAGGTTGTAGCCTAATAAAATAGGGGTTTGGAGCCTCCTTCCAGTTGCAGCTGGAAAACAAAGTAATTTGGTGCTTCCAATGAATGTAATTATTAAAGACATATAATAAAAATCATTTTGTGGTTTTCTCCCGCTTTGGGTTTTCGCGTAAAACACTTGTGTACTTTGTATGTGTGTGATTGCTCATTTGTTCAATGTTTATTTACTTCGTAACTTTTGGGTGATAATTCTGTATTGACATAACACTTGCATTTTATGGTGAAAACGGATTAAATTTCTTTGTTATTGATTCAGCCCCCCTCTCAATAATCCAACAATTGGTATCAGAGCCGGTTCCTTCAGGAAAAAAATTAACGACTGCAAGGAGATCATGGATTATTCTGAGAATGGAGTACCAATGTTTAATGGTCATAATGGTTTTAAGTATGAGATGTGGAGCAGAAGGATGCAAGTATTTTTACAGGCACAGGGACATTATATTTGGCTATTAGTTGTTACATAATATGATAGTTCAAAAAGGGCAAAGACTGCAGCCAAGAAGGAATTGAAGAAGAATAGAAAAATAGAAATGGATTTCATCTGGGAAGGATTACCTAATCTAGTAAGAGAAAAGGTCGGTAAATGTTCATCAGCCAAAGAACTTTGGGATAAGTTACATGACATATATTCTTCACCCATCACAGATTCAGAAAATGCCAAAGAAGATGCAGATATAGATCAAGAGGAATTATGTTCACCATGTCAAACAGATTCAGAAGATGAAGAGTACATAATCACCAGAGGTATGTTGTTTTTCTTTAATTGTGAATAACATGGACATATTGAAATAGAATTCCATGAAGGAAATGAGATAGAAAAACTAATTGCAAAGGAAGAAAATTATGAAGGATAATTGATTAGTGCTTTAGATGAACTAAGAGAAGAAAACAAGTCACTCAAGAAAGAATAGATGAAACAAAAGGAAAGTGTTCACATTTTTGAAGAACCCCAACAGGTCATCGAGAAATTAAGAACTAATCTAGAAGAAGCTAGAAAGATCAAAGAAAATATTGAATATCAATAGAAATATTTGAAAGGCAACATAGAAGCACATAACAAAGAAGCAAAAATGAGAGAGAAGATATTGTCGGATCATCTTAAGGAAAGAACTAACGATCTAAACCAGCTTGAGGAAGAGTTTGGTCAAGAAGAGAAAGGACTTGAAGAAGAATAATGACATTAAAAATTCAGCTTGAAGAAGTGAAAAGAACAGAAGAAGTCATGAAGTCTCAGATAATGAAGAAAGAAGAAGAGGTTGAGAAGCTTGAAGAAGAAGTTGTCACATTGAGAAGTAAAATCATCAAGCTCAACAAGAGAATTGAAGAGACAAAAAAATCCACATTAGTTATAGAGAATGAAGAGAAGCACTCAAGGTTGCTAGAAAAGAAGAATGAATAAAATAGAAATACTTATGCAAAAGTACTCAAAGGAAGGAATCATGGTCAACCAGAATCTAAGAAAACTATTGAAGGTACATCTTCAAGAAGACCGTTCATTTTCAAGCCACAAAGAATCTTTAATCATGATCATGATCAGTCAAGACATAAATTCAAAAGGACTACATCACAAAGAAGATCATTCACTCCCAGGTATGCAAATTTAGTTTATGGTCATTGTTTTTATTGTACTAATTTTGGACATAAGGTTGCATATTGCAGGGATTATAAAATAAATGTTCAAGCAAGAAGTGCATATGTGGCCCCACATAACATTGAATGTTACAAATGTCATAACTATGGACACATAGCTAGTGATTGTAGAAGAATGATCGATACTTCCATGAAAGAGAACACTGATATCAGATATAAGAATGTATGGATAAGAAAACATGAAGAACAAGCGAACAAAGACCAGGTCCCAGAGATCGCAAGGTTGGCAATAAAATGAGATGAAGAAAATTCTACAGAGAAAAAGAAAGATGTCAGATACATAAAGGTTTGGAAAATAATTGAAAGAAATGAAGGACAGGTAAATAAGGAACAAGTTCAATAGATTGTACTTTCAGGCATTGTAGTGAAATATGAATCCACAGACATAAACAAAGAAGTCATAGCTTAGAGAGATGATGAATATACCAATGAAGATGATGATGAATCTACCAATGAATATGATGATGAATACACATCAGAGCAAGAATTGTTCTGAGCCATCCGACTTAGAGACTCCCAGGTAATATGAATATTAGACAGGGGGAGTCTATGCGATAGTTGTGACAGACCAAAGAACCATCCTTCGAGTAGCTTGCAGAGTTTGAGAAGACAGATTCAGAGAAATCAATTAGTAGAAGTACAATTTGATAGATTAATCAAGAATTCATGATAGTATAATGATAAATGGGTCAGCATTATGGAGAATTGTGCAAGTAGAGTCTTGGACAATATGGACAAAGATGGATTCGTAAGAACACTTAGTAGGTTTGGACAGATATATGACAGTGGACGATAGCATGGATTCATAGATTGGTTCAGAGAGTGGTTTAGAGACAAAGGAAAATTATCATAATGGATGATAATTACACAGGAAATGGATCAAACAATGCTAATGGATTCCAAATTGACAGATATTTTTTGGACACATGCAGTGTATACAACAGTTCACATTCAAAATAGAGTAATGCTCATAAACAACAATGAAAAAAATCCCTATGAACTATGGAAAGGAGGCACATATAACAACCTCTACATCAAGATATGTCAAAGAAACCAAGGAATTTTTATTTCTGAAACTAAGTATATCAAAGAAATGCTAAAGAGGTTCGGAATGGAATATTGAAAACTAGTTACCACTCCTATGCAAACCAATTGCAAGTTGAGAAAAGATGATGATTCAAAGTCTACAGACCAAAGGAAATACAGGTCAATGATTGGTAGCATATTATATGTGACAACATCCAGAATATATGTAATGTAGGAAGTTGGACAGGTGGCATGATTTCAAGTAGCACCAAAGGAATCACATGTATTAGCAGTGAAGAGGATTTTCAGATATCTCAAAGGAACATAAGAGTTTGTATTATGGCATCCAAAAGGAAAGGATATATCACTTATTGCTTACACAGATGAATATTGGGAAGGTTTCATTGATGATCAACAAAGCACCAATGGAGCAGTGTTCTACTTAGGTGAGTGTTTAGTATCATGGTTAAGCAAGAAGAGATCATCAGTATCCTTATCTATAGCCGAGGCAAAGTATATTGCAACAAAAACATGTACACAGGTTCTATGGATGAAACAAAATCTGATAGATATACATGTTGATTATGATGAGCCCATTGCAATCTATTGTGATAATACAAGTGCCATCAGTATCTCAAAGAACCCGATGATGCACTCCAAGACAAAGCAAATTCTAATCAAGTATCACTTTCTATGAGAACGGGTTGCAGAGAAGAACATCAGAGTTGAATATGTGGGCACAAAAGAAAAAGTGGCAGATATCTTTACAAAATCGCTTCCACGAGAATCCTTTGAGTATCTTCGCCGGAGACTAGGAGTAATTCCTACTCCAAAATGAATTATTTTGCATGCATATCTTATATGTCTTATATGTACACGATGAAGAACCATAAATAGGACAATTCAAGTTGGGAGATCAATTTCAGGAAGAGTTTTGTTAGGGGGAGAAACCCCTGATGGAAAGATACATTTTCCATTGATGACAAAGGGGGAGAGATTTATCAGATGAAAAGGTAGATGCTTGGAGATAGAGCACAGAGGCATGTTTCCAAGGGGAGCGATTGTCACAAGGGAAGAATGAGAGATATGGCTTCAGAGTGATACCCTTTGTCAAAGGGGGAGATATTATTCATATGAAGGGAGAGAGAGTAATCAGAGACTTATAAACACAAAGAGAAATCAAAGGCATGTAGACAGGGGGATAAACCCCAAGGAGAGTTTAGTCAGGGGGAGCAGACCCAATAGGATATACCCTTTTCCATTGATTTCAAAGGGGGAGATATAGAAACATTGATGAGGAGTATAAGCATGTATGTTATCATGACTAAGTGTTTCCATCAATGTTGATGTTGCCATCAATGCCAAAGGGGGATATTGTCATACAATTGGCTTAGGTTGATGGAAAATTGGTATGAATTGTTGGTTCTCATTGATTTCAAACATTAGAGAGTGATACTGTATATTTATTTCAACCCTTAGTGATTGATTTCAACCCTTGGAGAAAGTCCGATAGCGAAGTCTGGTAGCACAAAGGTTTGGGTAATGGACCCAATGTTGTTTCATGTATAATGGTATGGGTTTTAATATATTTTAAGGTAATAATATTATATATGGATAGTACATGTAATTCCATTTTCGGTGGTATGTGGAACGCCACATAACTCCTCACAGTTAGAGAGTTATGGCCATGAGAAGTTGAAGAGCCCAGGTTTGGGTAATGGACCCAAGTTTGTTTGATGTATAATGGTATGAGTTTTGATATATTTGCAGGAATTTAGACTATTCTATATGGATAGTACATGTCATGTCATTTCTAGTGGTATGTGGAAAGTCACATAACTCCTCACGGTTATAGAGTTATGTCCATGTGAAGTTGGAGAACCCTCATGAGTCATCTAGAAGCCTCAAAAGGTCAAAGTAGTCAAAGTGGTTTAAGAGATTTTAGAAGGTAAATAATTAAGTGAAGTGATGAGTATACTATAATTCAAAGTGAATACAAATAAATTATTTAAATAAATTTAATGGAGAAATTAGAAGTGGGTTAACCCTAAAATAAGGAAAGTGGGTTAAGATGTTTAAATGGTAACCCCTTGAGGAAGCTACATGAAAGTATAAATAAGAGGCAAGGCTCTATCATTTTAATCACACTTGATAATATTGAATATCTATATGTGAATGAAGTAACCAAAAGATATCTAATACGAATTTTAGAGGGAAGGTGAAGTAAAGAAGGCCGAAATTCAAGAGAGGATAAATTATTTTGATGATGCTTTCTAAGGTATGTTATTTACAGGTCATCTCACCATTTTCGCAATATTTTTTATTATAGAATGATCAAGACCATGAAATTGGGAGGCATTGCGGAAACACATCCAAGTATCCGTGGTACAAATTTTAGCTTGTGGGTCATTGTATTTTTGGAGTTAAACTCCGTGGAAAATAGGGTTTGTGGCTAGTCCTGAAACTAGTCTAAAACATATGTTTCGGGTAAAAACGTCATAAATTATTCATAACAGATCCAAATTTAGTAAGCCTAAAAGTATTGGTTAGAGTATAGTATTTAATATTCTATGTACAATTTTCAGATCCATACAAAAAATATTCCATGCAGGGCACGCTCTACAAGTTCACTATCTAGAATAAGCCAGAATTCAACAAGGTATGCCATTTTTGCTATAACTCCTTTTCTGAGAGGTTCCAAGTAGTGAAGTTTGAAGGAATTTCACAAAATACAATAACGTACATTGTGTACCATTTTTAGATCTTTATTCATTACAGGTACATATTTATGATTATTTCAAGTTAGGGTTGTTGACTAATCCAAAATTAGTCATGTGAGACTAAAGTAAAGTTTGATGAAAATGCTAGTCTCTTGTTGTTAAAGTTAAGGAAGGTTTGAAGGTATGTGATCTTATACACCAGGTCTATTACAGAGTTACAAATCATAATTGGATGATGAAATTGATGAGGGCTTTTGGTTGAGGTACATGTTGGGTACATGGTTGAGACAAGTAGTTGATGAGTTGGCACATACATGAGGTGTATAGTTGATGATGTTGGTACATATTGATGAGTCATAGTTGATGAGTAGTTGATACATGATTGGTACATACTTGGTACATGGTTGGAGGCATGTTTTAGTAGTATTGTTGACACATGGTTTATGGATGATGTAGCATACTTTTAGGTATATTATTAGATGCACATATTGATCTTGGTGATGATTATGAGTTGTTGTGTTATGCTTGGTTGATGCACATCTTTGAGATTTTTCTTGGTGATTGATCTTGGTGAGTAGATATTATTTTGTTGATAATATTGATGAGGAAATTTGTTGTGATAGGTTGTTTGGATAGGTTGTTGTGATATGTTATTTCTATAGGTTTGGTGCATGGTTGATGCACTTGTTCATGGTACAGGATGAGGTACAGGTTGGTGTGTGGTCGATGCACTTGTTTATGGTACATGTTGATTACAGGTTGTTTGATACAGGTTGGTGCATAGTTGATGCACTTGTTTATGGTACAGGTTGAGGTATAGGTTGGTGCTTGATTGATGCACTTGTTTATGGTATAGGTTGATTACAGTTTGTTTGGTATAGGTTGGTGAATGGTTGATGCACTTGATTATGGTATAAGTTGATTATAGGTTGATGCATGGTTGATGCATGGTTCAAGTTATTGGTACATGTTGCTTGGTGAAGGTTGATTGGTAGAGGTTTACAACAATATATCTCATAGTGATAGTGTGACAGTGGTTCCATTATTGTGCTTATATGTCAGGGCGGTTGGATGGGGCAAGGATAGGTGGTTGTAGCTGAAGAACATAGGGGGGTGTATCCTCCTTCTGGTTTTAGCTAGAGAATAGGGGAGTTGGAGCTTCCCTCAGGTTGTAGCCATAGAAACTAGGGGGTTAGAGCCTGCTTCCAGTTGCAGCTGAAAAATAAAGGAAGTTGGTGCTTCCAATGAATGCAATTCTTAAAGAAATATAAGAAAAAACATTCTTTGATTTTCTCCCAATTTGGGTTTTCACATAAAACACTGGTGTACTTTGTATGTGTGTGATTGCTTATTTACTCTGCAACTATTGGATGAAAATGATACATTGATATAGCACTTGCATTTTATGGTGAAAAATGATTAAATTGCTCTATTACTGATTCACCCCCCCTCTTAGTAATCCAATAGTGGTCTCCACATGGAATATCATACACATGTGATAGGTGACATGGTTGTTGTCCTTTTGCTGACATGCAAGGTTTTGTGGCCTCTATGTGGCTTTGTGAATGTGGAATCTGAGATGGCCCACCATGTATTGGTTCACGCCCCCCCCCAAGACATTCACTGTGATTACACTTTTCTTTCTCCTGATCTCCCGATATCATATATGTCGATATTGTGGGCGCCACTACCGGGGCGTCGAGCCACACAAATATTGGGCCCCTGGGCACTCGGGATATCGAGCCCCCATAAATTTTGGCAATGTGTTTTCGGAAAATGTTCCGATACTCTGGTATCTGGTATTAGATATTGTTGACGTGGTATTCTACGTGGATTCATTTCCATGTGTATTGAATTTCATGGAATCTTTCGTGGCTGATGTGACATCTAAGTTGGCCTACCAGTATCAAATCACCAGATATTGGGCCCCCAGGCCCCTGAAACTTTGTCATTGTGCACACACTTTGTTCTTCTTGTTGGAATATTCACCAATACTGAGAGGGGGGTGAATCAATATAGATCACTTTTTATATTTTCAACCATAACATGTAAACATTAAGTAATAAAAAAATCCATTCACTTATTGTAACAACCCTAGTTGAATAAATGTTTAAGGGTTATTAAGTAAAAATTAATTAGGGGATTAATTGTCTTAATATGGTATTAATTAAACAAGATTGGTATAATGATACTAATTAAATAATTATTAATTAATTAATGGTTGC
>ML795183.1:380258-448129 GCA_009831015.1 Picea engelmannii
TGTTCCTCAACCCCTTCTCCTTTCTCCTTTCTCACTGTTTCATTCCTTTTTCCCTACAGAACGACCAACCACATACAATGTCACTCGTTTTCTTTTATACATTCTGTTATGATGGTTCCACTTCCCATCTCCTTCGGCAAGAGCAACGACAACTGTCTCAGCAACTGAATCGTCATCTGAAACGTTAACTGATTCTTCATAATGAGTCTGTTTCACTAATAGAAATCATATTCAGTTGTTAACTGTGAGAGAGAACAGTGAACCTCCGATCAATATTTGATCCAACGGTTCAGATCAAATCGAGATTTCACTTATCGCGATTTCGGCATTCACAGTGTCGAGAGAACATGTACTCGGAACCTCCGATTCTTCGATTCCCGATATGCTCCTTTCCCGAGCTTTAGCCCCTTCCGCCTACACAACGGTCCATGTGACCGTCTATCATGTGACTTTCACCATACCTCTCGTCGGGGTTTCGGCGTTTTCGATGTCACTATACACATGCCTCCGGGATTCCCGATCCCTGATTTCCCGATGATGGAGATCAACGGTCCAGATCTCATTCTTAAATCAACGGCCGTGATTACATCGCAAAATCGCATATCGTGATTTCGGAGTTTCTGTTGCAGTGTGTTCTTGACATATCAAAGTCCTGATTGCCGATGCCTCTGCTGACGTCACACGTGATTTGGCACGTGTTAGATCCTGCCACGTGTCACTATGATTCATGAATTGTATGTTCCTGAAGTGTTAGATCTTCCTGACACCTGTCATTACCTGGTTGTGCCACGTGTCCCTAGCTGACGTGGACTATTGTCATGAATTAGATCGACGGTCTAGATCACATGTTGATCTGACGGTTCAGATTCAGTCGGGATTTCGCATATCGCAAAATCGGGGTTTTCGATGCTTTGTGTTCTTTGCATTGTGAAATCCCGATCCCCGAAACTCTGATAAGGCCTCCTGGCTGCCACGCGTCCATACGAATCAACGGTCCAGATCCCTGCTTGATTTAACGGCTGCGATCAAATCGCGAAATCGCATTTCGCGATTTCGGGTTTCTCATTGTCAAGAGATTTTGACATTGAAAAGTGTCGATTCCTGATTCCCGATTCTTCGTGCATAGATTCAATGGTTCAGATCACTTCTAGCTCGACGTCTCAGATTAGATCGGGATTTTGCACATCGCGATTACTCCCACTTATCCTTGTTCTTTAAAAGGCATGCAGATTATCTCTGATCCAACGATGATCAAATCTTGCGCTTGGATCCAATGGTTACTGAGTCATCTCCACAACCATACCAATACTCGCACTCCACGCAGAGATTCAACGGTCCAGATCATTCTTTCTTTAACGGCTACGATCAAATCATGAGATCGCATATCGCGATTTCGGTGTTTTCGTTGTGATTGAACACGGGACTCATGAAACTCCGATTCCCGATTCGCCGATGAGCATAACTCTGACAGCGCTCGATCCTATGCCACCTGTCCTTGTGAATGGACGGTTCCTAATCCTTCAGGATTTCACCTCTGCACAGTAGGACTTAACTCCTGCGTTTAACCTCTGCGCAGCTTCTGAAGATCTGACGGCTATCGGCCTTTCGGAAAATTTAAATGGGATCCAATGGTCACTGGATCTCTGTCTTCCTTTTTCCTCTGTAAGCTCTTGCTGCGTGAATTTTATTCAAGGATGTTCCTCCTGAGCTTTTACTTCCAAATCCCCATGGGGTTTTATCCTTCTTATCCTGCTGTCTCCACTGTTTCCATTAATGACAACAACCATCACTGCATTCTATCCACTGAATTTGCCAACAGACTGCTAAAGTGTAAGCTCAACACCCATCAAAATGTAAAATATAATTTTGGTTTTCAATAGGTGGATCATCAATATGGATAAATAAAGAGAGAGGGCTGCAAACTGTAGATTAGTATGCTACACCAATGGGCAATGGAGTCACAAACATCCTACTCATCGAAGGCACAAAAGATGCTCAACAGAAAACAAGATTATATGCTGATAAGTGGAAGAATGATGAAGGAAAACATAAGATAGAATTTTTATTAAATAGAGATCCTCTCAATTTAATGAATCAACAAATACTTGAATATAAACAATGACTGATGGGCAAAATACAGTAGATCCTCTACTGCTTAGGGATCCATAAATTATTGACAACCTTTGATCCTAAAATTTGCAATATATTCAAATAAGAAGAAATATAAACAAAAGGGTTACAATATGAAATAAAATCTCTCATGAGTCTCCAATAGTAGTAATTCTTACAATCATAGAATGCCCACAGGCTTACAAATGAACACACATAAGAAAATTGCCTGCTCCTACTCTCTCTAGCCTCTCTTGGCTCATGAATTCCCTTCTGAAATAAATATCTCCTTCCTTAAATAGAAAATAGCATCCAAATAACCTTAGGAGGTATAACCCCATCTCCTCCATTAGATTCTAAGCCTTGGAGATAGGTGGCAACAATCAAAGACAAAAATCCAACAAACTGCTAATTTTTAGGAATTTGTTGGAAGTCATTAATAAATTGTTTCCACCTCATGCATGAGGCCTTTGATGGATCTAAATATTAGGTGTAGGTGTCCCTTGACATATAAATTATCCTTTAGAATCCATTTGAATCCTTCTTGACAGGTGGAAACCTCCCAACAAGGCGAATACCAAAACCATGATCGCTACAGGAAATTAGGTAGCGCCGTTGTGCAGATTCGGTAGCACTACTTATATGTATAATATATATCAAACCATAACACATTTTGAATAACTGAGAGAGGTTTTTGTTATTTGGAATGTTATGAACAAAAACCTCCTTCAGTTTTCAAAAATACCTTCTTAAGTGTTCACAATATATGTTTTAAGTTAGTGACTCAAAACTCATAAAATAACTCTGCACAATTCGTTTTCTTCTAGAATTTACATATCTCCCACCTGTATGTCTACGTGTGATTGGGTAGCACAAATCCGTGAGTGATTTTGATTCTTGAACTTGGAGATTTGTCTTAACCAAATATAATTTCAATTTTCCCCAAAATAGATAAAATATCCCATAACAATTGTATTCATTTTCCAAAATGAATAATGAAGGATTTATGCAACGTTGAGGCATAAACCAATCTTGTGCTAACATAGGCTCCATGGGGGATAGAGTCCTCCCTTTGAGGCTCTAATAACTCTTGTAGTTTCAGTGCCTTATCCTATGCCTGCTCCCAAACTTTAACCTCTGCAATCTTCTTTGATCTATGAACTTCAATTGAAACCAAATGCAAAGGAAAACTGAAACTGTCAAAAATGAAGAAAATGATGCTTGTTCAACAAGATTATTGCACAAACCTACTCTAATTATTGGGAAAATGAATCATTCAAGTTACATGAAACAACCAATGAATCCATTTCATCATTTTTCAACTGTTTGAAGCTTTGAAATGTGCTTCCTTAAGCACCAGAGATAATTCTTACTTGAAGGCACGTCAAAGAAACATTTGGCAATACGCTTTCCATTGAAGAAATCAATGAGCCTAGGCCCACTTTATGCTTGCAAACAAGATGAAAATGGATCCTGAAAACCATCATCAATACTTGCCTCTAAGACATTGCTTTGTGTAAAAAGGAAAAGTATTGCATTAGGTCCTTCCTCCACTGTGCTTGGTTGTTGTATGGCTTGCTGATTTTCTGATTCATCCTCAATGCATATGGCCTTGGTCCACTCCTGGTCATGAGGTGTATTAGGAAAAAGGCTTAGTGATGCTTGTATTTCTTTAATTTCAACCTTTCTCATCTGATCACATGGCATTTGATCTTGGTTTCTTGATGAAACTGAGTTTGTGTCTTCAAGAGGAATATGGAGTTGATAGGGTAGTTCATCACAATTAGAAGTGCTCGGGAAACTACATTCTTCTGTATTATCTTCTGATTGTGAGGGATATTCATCATAGCTTGGCTTATGGTCCCAATTTCTCAGTTTTTCACCCTCTAAATTTAGATTATCGTATTTTTCTTCTTTTTCAGCAACAAAAATATGGCATGAGGGTTGAAACAAGCTATTGTTTCTTTGATGTGAAGGGTACTTCTCTGATATAAGGTATTCAACAGACTGTTCATGGAAATCATATTCATAATCATCATACAAAGGTGAATCAATTACCATTTGACTATTAATGGCTGAGGGGATTAGTATAATAGCCGGGGTAGCTAGTTGTTCAGTGAAAACATCCTCATAGTCATCAAAACTTGGCGAATCATGGCACACTGGTTCATTAACAATAGGAGGGATTACAAAAACAACTGGTAAGCTATGAATTCATTCATGACAAGATGCAACACTATTCTCATGATGAAATAAATATGAACCTAAGATGAACTCTTGACTTAAAGAATCAAGAAAAGGAGGAGAAAGGGAAATGATGGATTGCCCATATTGATCTTTCTCTTGGGGACCTAGATTTTGAAATGAATGATGCATTTTTTCTTCAAATTTAGGAAAATCATTATGAAACTCATCATTTAAGTCCCTCTCTCTACAATCATCCCATTCATCATCACTGCTAGAGGAATCACTTGTTGAATCCTGAATATATGATGCATACCCCTCACAACAATTCTCAAAAAGTCTTTTAGCTGGATAAATTATCTTGCAATGAGAATAAAAAACATCATGAAAGTCCTTCAAAGAGGAAATACTAGAAGTAGGGAGTGTTCTATACCATTGCCTCGCATCGCCTTCCAATGAATACATGAACATTTTCATCAATATATCTTCATGATGGATGTCAAGTTGTTGCATCAAAGCATGAAATTCATGAACATGCTCAAAAGGGTTGTCATCCTCACCTTCATAAAATCTGGGCAACAGATCTTTCCATTCATCAATTTGAGGCACAGGATGTGGATAACCATCTATGGATAAGAAATTGAGTGGGGCAAACCTCATGGTCATGATAGCCTTCATAGCCATTTAATTTGTCTCGTCCCCAATGGAGTCTAGGGATGATTTTAAGAATGGATTTTTTCTTTTAAATGTAGAAACCTTGGCGAATCTTGCTAATCCTTCATATGCCAACTATACATGTTTGGCGATATTTTTGTAAAAATATTCAAATTTATAAGGATTTTATACAGTTTTTATAAAATTTTGGCGATTTTTAAGGTAAAATAATTTTATCCTATAGAATTTGGGCGAATCATTTTTAAAATAACAAATCTCGTTTTTGGAAAAACCATGGAAAATTACCCATGAGCAAAATTTAGCCCCTAAAATCATCCATGATGGAGTCACCAACAAATTCCGAACAATGGAGTCGCCATGTTGGATGTGTAGTCTTGAAGGTGTCCAACTTCAGTCACCATCTAAATATAGGTTTGTGCAATGTTGTTCTTCCCAGGGAGATTTTTAATCTGCTCAAATCCGTCCCCGACAACGGTGCCAAAAATGTTAGCACTGAAAGTCACACTTTGAATATTAAAGTGTAATCTCAGCACCCATCAGAATGCAAAATATGATTTTGGTTTTGAATAGGTGGATCATCAATATGGATAAAGAAAGAGAGAGGGCTGCAAATTGTAGATCAGTAGGCTACACCAATGGGAAATGGAGTCACAAACATCCTACTCATCGAAGGAACAAAAGATGCTCAACAGAAAACAAGATTATATGCTGATAAGTGGAAGAATGAAGAAGGAAAACATAAGATAGAATGTTCATTAAATAGAGATCCTCTCAATTTAATGAATCAACAAATACTTGAATATAAACAATGACTGATGGGCAAGATACAACAGATCCTCTGCTGCTTAGGGATCCATAAATCATTGACAACCTTTGATCCTCAAATCTGAAATATATTCAAATAAGAAGAAATATAAACAAAAGGGTTACAATCTGAAATCACAGCTCTCATGAGTATCCAATAGCAGTAATGATTACAATCATAGAATGCCCACAGGCTTACAAATGAACACACACAGGAAAATTGCTTGCTCCTACTCTCTCTAGCCTCTCTTGGCTCATGAATCCCCTTCTTTAAATAGAAAATAACATCCAAATAACCTTAAAAGGTTGAATCCCATCTCCTCCATTGGATTCTAAGCCTTGGAGATAGGTGGCAACAATCAAAGAGACAAAAATCCAACAAACTGCTAATTTTCAGGAATTTGTTGGAAGTCATTAATAAATTGTTTCCACCTCATGCATGAGGCCTTTGATGGAGCTAAATATTAGGTGCAGGTGTCCCTTGAAATATAACTTATCCTTTATAATCCATTAGAATCCTCCTTGATAGGTGGCAACCTCCCAACAAGGCGAATACCAAAATCGTGACCGTTACAGGAAAATAGGTAGCGTCGTTGTGCAGATTCGGTAATGCCACTTCTATGTCTAATATCTCTCAAACCATAACACATTTTGAAAAAATAAGAGAGGTTTTTGTTATTTTGAATGTTATGAACAAACACCTCCTCCAATTTTCAAAAATACCTTCTCAATTGTTCACAATCTAAGTTTTATTTTAGTGATTCAAAACTGGTAAAATAACTCTGCACAATTCGTCTTTTGCTAGAATTTAGGTAGCACCCGCTTGTGTGTCTGCGTGTGATTGGGTAGCGCAAATCCATGAGTGATTTTTATGTTTGAAATTGGATATTGGGCTTAACCCAATATAATTTCAATTTTCCCCAAAATAGATAAAATATCCCATAACAATTGTATTCATTTGCCAAAATGAATAATGAAGGATTTATGCAACACTGAGGCATAAACCAATCTTGTGCTAACATTGTGGATTTTTGTACTATCTTAGCTATTGGCATTGAAGATGATGGAAAATCTAAGATGGCCCTTTGTTGCAACTATTTAGGGGCTTCTAAACTTCTTTTGAGTTTGACATCAATGAAAACCATTTTTCCAACACTTTCCCTATTCGACACTCTGATATCATATCACCGATGTGTCTAAGATGGCATCGATATACTATACGTGTGACAGTGTTGGTGTGGTATATGAGGTGGCTTCCCTATGTCTCTTTGTTCAATGTTAGCTACTTGTGTGGTAGATGATGTGGCATCTAAAATAGCCCCTTGTTGCAACTATTTAGGGGCTTTTGAACTTCGTTTAAGGTTGACATCAATGAAAACCAATTTTCCAATGCTTTCCCTATTCGTTACTCTGATATCATATCACCGAGGCACTAAGACACTGGGGTATCACCCCCCAGGCCCCCACAACTTTAACAATGCACTAACTATCCCTTGATATTTTGATATCCGGTATATTATACGTGTGACAATGTTGATGTGGTAGATGGGGTGGCTTCCCTATGGCTCTTTGTACTATTTTAGATACTTGCGTGTAATATGACGTGGCATCTAAGTTGGCCCCTTGTTGCAACTGTTTATGGGATTCTTAACCATACTCTAGGGATTCATCTTTAATAGGGAATATCTTCTCAACTGTGAGGAACCACATGGTATACCACCTACCACTAGAAACAACATGACGAAGAATATCTATTTATGAGAGTTCTGAATGAATTTGCAATTTCCTTCATACTATTTTCCTCCAATCAACCTCGGGCTTCATGACCACTCCTTTGGGCATTCATAACTACTTAACCACTTAACCATACTTCAAGGGATTCTTGTAGAGTTCTTCAAAGAGTCTTCCCATGAGGGCATGCTTAAAGCTATGCCATAAGGGGACCACTTAGAATACTTCTTCAAATACACCCATTACTTCTAGAGGCTTCTAAACTTGTTTTAAGGTTGACATCAATGAAAACCAATTTTCCAACACTTTCCCTATTTGATACTCTAATATCATATCACCGAGGCACCGAGACAGTGGGGTATCACCCACCCCCCGACCCCCCACAACTTTAACAATGCACAAAATATCCCTTGATCTTTTGATATCCAATATAATATACGTGTGACAATGTTGATGTGGCAGATGAGGTGGATTCCCTGTGGCTCTTTGTATTATCTTATCCCACTTGGTATCAAGACCCTGGGCCCATGGAAGTTTTCCCATTGCACTAACACTTTTATCTCTCGGTCTCTGGTATGTTGGTCCCCATGTCCAAAAGGTAATTCTTCGCATGGGTTTCTATAGGTCACCATTCACATTCAAACTATGTTCTTTCACTTTTTCATTATAAACCCTTAGAAGTCAATTTCCCTTGTGCATGTGTGATTTTGGTTTTTACATTATATCTTCGGTCAAGTCAACTAGACCATTGAGACCTTTTTTTCTCAGATATTTAACATATTATTGAGCTTCATCTGTGCTCTCAATTTTGTTGTTGTTGGTTTTGTTGTGTCCTTGATCTCATCGTCTATTTGGGGGACATTCCATTCGGCTTCCAAACTCTATTTTCTTCAAATTGTGCAGCCTGAAATCATATATTATTCTTGAAAAGTAAACTCCCAAAACTCTTGTATAATCTCAAAAACGCATATTCACTTGCCTGTGACATCAATGGAATCCATGATTTGCATGTCTAACTTTGACATTCATAGTATTCCCCTAGCATTGACAACATTCAATATCCACCTATCTACAACATCAATGGCATCCATGATTGTCATGTCTACCTTTGACATCAATAACCAAAAAATTTCTAACGATCTCCCCCTTTTTCATTGATGGAAACACTTATTCATCTTGGTATGTCATTTATGGAAACACTTAGTCATTTTGGTACTCCTTTAGTATGCACAATGCTGCTCTCATCTAAGTTGACTTCTTCCTACAAGTATTTCTTTCTGTAAATCTCCCCCTTTCTTTGTACTCTCCCCCTTTGAGATCAATGGAAAAGGGATATGCTCTGCCCTACCTTGTAATATTAATTTTATTCTCTACAACCAACACCCTTATGTTTTTTTGCAACTCCCCTTGAGCTTGTGCTTCTCCATGAAGCTTTCATTACATTCTTGTTCTTTATCTGCAGGCTCGTTCTGGCAACAATATCTTCATCATAGTCACTTCATACAATCAACTCTAATGGATTATATTAACATATTAAGGTATCAACATTGCATCTTTATCTCTCAACTGTCCTTTTCTTTCAATCAATTGAAGTACATAACCAAAAGAGTCATGGATTTTTTTTTTTAATTGTGAATCCTTCCTTTCATTTTGTTATTTGTTTTCCATCTACAACTTATCACATATCAATGTTCCTTAACTCTTCAAGTTGTTGTATTCCTTCATATCTTCTAATGGATCTTCTAATTTCTGATTATCATCATACTAATTCATTTATGTAAGCAACATCGGTGTCAAATATTTTCAGATACTCATGGGCTTCATACTCTTCACTTTATTTGTATAGAGATTCTATAGTGTTGTTCATAAAACCCATCATTCATATCTCAAAAGAAATATATAGATTTCAATTTGTGGTTTCTTCCTTTCTCAACCATTGTCTTCTATGTCACGGTGACATCATACTTGTGAATGACAAGCATTTCATCTTCTTTCTGGAAGTTTATTTCTATTAGCCTTCTAGAGTTTAAGTCCATATTTTATAGAAAGAAGTTATTATAATCTGCATGAAATGGTGATGTTTTTAAAATTGTTCCAATCTCTTCCTCTTTGAGTGCTTCAAATTCATGCTTCATCATCTCCTTTGCACAGTCTTGTGTCTTGGGAGCCTTATTATTTTCTCTATTTTATCATATGCTATTTTCATTTCAACTAGAATAAATTATGAAACTTACTTGATCATATCTTCATGAATTGCTTCAATCTTGTTGTCTTATTTACATTGATTATTATCTTTGGATGCTTGAAGGCTCTCTTTGACAACTTCTTTTGTTATTTCATAAATAAGTTGCAGTCACTATCTTCTTTCTCTTATCAACATTCTTCTTCTATCATTTAGGACTAGTTCCTTTCCTTCACAAAAAATTCCTTGTCATCTCCATAGTCTTCTCCTACACATCCCATTCTTTTCAAAATTATCTCCTTATCTTTTGAATTTTAATTTTATTCTACCTCTCTTATCAAGTTCTCCTTAGATTTATCTTAAAGATGTTGATTTTCTACCTTGGTCGGATTGGAATTAAGAGAAACGACCCCATCTATGCATGAAATTGTTTTCTTGGTCATACATTTTACAAACTTTGGTCCACTATTTATGTGACTTGAGAATTCATTTTGTGCTAGGAGTGCAATCTACACCAACATGGATGTATTTTATTCTTCTTATATTTCTTCAGTGAAAAATATTCCTTTTGTTGGTCATGATTTCCTTGTGGTTGTCTTCACTATGATTGGAGCTTTTAAGAACATCTGCATAACTTTCAGACTTCTCTTCGATTTTATTTCCTGATGACTTAGATCTTGCATCCTTTTCAAGGGTATTCTGATTGTAGTCATAACCAAGACCTGTCTTGATAGATGGTGACCTTTGACAACTAAGGATATTATCTAGAATTGCAACACTCTTTTCAAATTTCGAGTTTGTATTCAGCTGGGTAATTGTCCCTTCTAATTCTTTTCTTAGAGAGGTATTTTCTATTTCAAGTTTCTCACAACATTGATATTTTTTCTTTCAATTTGTTTTTTCTGTTAATTCATTTACTACTTCTGCTTCTTCAATTTGAACTTTAATTATTTTTTCTTTTTCCTCAAGGATCTGTGACAGTTTCTCCTTTAGTAACATATTATCTCTTTTGATATTTGTGATTTAATTTTGATCACAAGTAAGTTCTCCTTCAAGACCAACTTTCTAATATTCATATTTTTGAAACTCCTTTTCTAGATTTCTATTCTCTTCTTCAAGTCTGACTATTTCTTCTAAGGCACAAATGAGTTCTTCTTCAATATCTACTTCCACTTGAATCTCAATATTTCCTTCTCTCGAATCTATGCTTCCTTTTTTGGAACCATCAAAGTGTGATTTTAGGGTTGTGAAGAGAATCTCTTATCTTTCTCTTTCACTGTCATCATAATAACCATTGTCCTCATTGATATGTAGCTACAGGGATTTTCTCTCTTCTCAATCTGATCATTCTTGTAATTTCTAAATCTAGAATCATCATTTTCATTGTTCTTTCCAAATTTTAAATAAGGTCATTTAGTTTCATAGTGTCCTACTTATTCATACTTAAAACATTTGAAAATATGCTTACCTTTGTTTTTTCCTAATCCTTTCTTAGGCTTCCTAGAAAAGTTGGCTTCTTCAGCATCTGATCCACTGTCTAAGCTGTCACTTGTTTAATATTCTTCTGTCCTTGTCCATTTTGACATTTCTAAGGCTGCTTGCTTTGCATAAAGATCTTGTACCTTGTCCCAAAGTTCGTTAGTTGATATACATTGTCCCACTTTGAATTTATTTGAATCTAACAGGCCACTCAAAATGAAATTCATGGCCATTGTATTGTTTTCACTTGCCTCCTTGCCAACTACATTTGTTGGTGGATTTTTTGAGGGTGTGTAACCAATGACAACTGATTGCTATACATTATACCCCATTGTGTTGGATTACTGAGAGGGGGGTGAATCAGTAATATAGCAATTCAATCCTTTTTAACCATATAATGCAAGTGTTATATCAATGTAGCATTATCATCCAATAATTGCAGAATAAATAAACAATGCGAAAATGACCAATCATACACATATACAGTACACCAATGTTTTTATGTGGAAACCCAAAGAGGGAGAAAACCACATAATTCTTTTTCTTATATGTCTTTAAGAATTACATTCATTGGAAGCACCAACTTTCTTTGTTTTCCAGCTGCAACTGGAAGGAGGCTTCAATCCCCTAGTTTCTTAGGCTACAATCTAAGGGAAGCTCCAACTCCCCAATTGTCTTGATACAACCAAAAGAAGGCTACAACCCCCTATGTTCTCTGGCTACAAACAGAAGGTGGCTACAACCACCTGTCCTTGCCCCATCCAACTAACCTGAAATATAAGTAGAATGATGGAACCACTGTCACACTATCACTATGAGATATACCACTGTAAAAACCTGTACCACTAACCTGCAACCAACCAACTTGTAACAACCTGTACCAAACAACCTCTAATCAACATGTACCATAATCAAGTGCATCAACCATGCACCAACTTGTACCATCAACGAGTGCATCAACCATGCACCAACATGTACCTCAACCTATACCATCAATAAGTGCATAAACCATGCACCAAATATGTACCAATAATTCATCAAATACACATAAACTATGAATCACCAATATGTACCAACATCATCAGCTATACACCTCATGTATGTGCCAACTCATCAACTACTTGTCTCAACCATGTACCCAACATGTACCTCAACCAAAATCCCTCATCAATTTCATCATCCAAATATGATTTGTAAATTTGTAATAGACCTGGTGTATATGATCACATACGTGCAAACCTTCCTTAACTTTAACAACAAGAGACTAGCATTTTCATCAAACTTTACTTTAGTCTCACATGACTAATTTTGGATTAGTCAACAACCCTAACTTGAATTAATCATAACTATGTACCCGGAAAGAATAAATATATGAAAATAGTACACAATGTTATTCAATGTCTTTTATGTAATTCCTCTAGGTTTCACTACTTGGAACCTCTCATAAAAAGAGTTATAGCAAAAATGACATACCTTGTTGAATTCTGGATTATTCTAGAGAGCAAACTTGTAGAGAGTTCTCCACATGGAATATTTGTTGTATGGATATGAAGATTGTACACAGAATACTAAATATTGTACTATAACCAATACATTTGGTATTACTAAATTTGTATTTGTTATGAATAATTTATGACGTTTTTACCCGAAACACATGTTTTAGACTAGTTTCAGGACTAGCCACAAATCGTATTTTCCACGGAGTGTAACTCCAAAAATACAACGGCCCATAAGCTGAAATTTGTATCACAGCTACTTGGATATGTTTTCCCAACTACCTCCCAATTTCACAGTCTGAATCATTCTATAAACAAAGTTATTGCGAAAATGGTGAGATGACCTGTAAATAACATACCTTAGAAAGAATCATCAAAATAATTTATCCTCACTTGAATTTCAACCTTCTCTACTTCACCTTCCCTCTGAAATTCAACTTAGATATCCTTTGGTTACCTCAGTCACTTGCAGATATTCAATATGCTCAAGTGTGATTAAAAATGAGAGACCATTGCCTCTTATTTATACTTTCATGTAGCTTCCTCAAGGGGTTACCTTCTAACCATCTTAACCCACTTTCCTTATTTTAGGGCTAACCCACTTCTAAACACTTGTCCACTTAGTATTTTCTCCATTAAATTTATTATTTAAATAATTTCTTTTGTATCCTTTTTTACTTATAGTACACTCATCAGTTCACTTTATTATTTAAATTACCTTCCAACCATATTAACCCACTTTCCTTATTTTATGGCTAATCCACTTCTAACCACTTGTCCACTTAGTAACTTCTCCATTAAATTTATTATTTAAATAATTTCTTTTGTATCCACTTTGACTTACAGTACACTCATAACTTCATTTTATTATTTAAATAATTTCTTCTTTGCAACCACTTTGACTACTTTGACCTTTTGGGGCTTTTAGATGACTCATGATAGTTCTCCAACTTCACATGGCCATAACTCTCTAACCATGAGGAGTTATGTGACGTTCCACATACCACTGGAAATGGAATGACATGTACTATCCATCTAAAATAGTCTTACTTGCAAATATATCAAAACTCATATATTATCCATCAAACAAACTTGGTTCCATTACCCAAACCATTTTTCTACCAGAATTCACTACCAGACTTTCTTCAAGGGTTGACATCAATGACAACCAACCCAATTGATAAAAAATATCCCCCTTTGGAATTGGTGGAAAAACTATGATGAAATACTGATGTCATGTCATCCATGCTCCCCCTATGACCATCGCTCCCCCTGGAACCATGCCTCTATGCTCTGCATCTGATAAATCTCTCCCCCTTTGTCATCAATGGAAAATGTATCAATCCATCTGGGGCTTCTCCCCCTAACTGAACTATCCTTGGGGATAATGCCCCTGAATGAACTCTTCCTTAAACTGATCTCCCAATTCTTCCTCGTGTAAATCTAATACATATAAGCTAAGCATTCAAAAAAATTCATTTTGGAGTAGAAATTACTCTGAGTCTCTAGAGAAGATACTCAAAGGATTCCCGTGGAAGAGGTTTTGTAAAGATGTCTTCCACTTTTTCTTTTGTGCCCACATACTCAACTCTGATGTTTTTCTCTGCAACTTGTTCCTGTAGAAAGTGATACTTGATTGGAATGTGCTTCGTCTTGGAGTGCATCACTGAGTTCTTTGAGATATTGGTGGCACTTTTATTATCACAATAGATTGGAATGGGCTCATCATACTCAACCTGTATATCTGTTAAATTTTGTTTCATCCATATAACTTGAGTACAACATCCTGCTACTGCAATATACTCTGCTTTGGCCGTAGATAAATATATTGATGATTGCTTCTTGCTTAGACAAGATACTGAACACTCACCCAAGTAGAACGTTGCTCCAATCGTGCTTCATTGGTCATCAATGCAACCTGCCCAATCTACATCTGTGTAGGAAATACGTTGTAACAACCCTAGTTGAATATATGCTTAGGGATTATTAAGTAAAAATTTATTAGGTAATTAATTTTTCTAACATGGTATTAACTAAACAAAGATTGGTATAATAATATTAATTAAATATTTATTAATTAATCAATTGTTATAATTTTGATTAATTAATTAATTAATTAATTACCTATTACATTCAATGACATGGGTATTAAATTTAAGAGGGTTAATAAATTTAATTGTTTAATTAAAGGATTACGAATACAGAGGGGATAAGAAGCATTAAATGTAAGGATAAGAAACATTAAATAATCGGATAAGACATTAACTAAGAGGATAAGACAATGAATGTATGGATAAGGAAATGAATGAGGAGGAGAGGGTCGGTGAAGGGGGGGATATGACGGGAGGAGGCTTATGGAAGAAAGGATTTTTTTTTTTTTTAGGGTTCTCTTGGATTTTCTGGTGGGGAGTTTGAGTTCTGCAGTCGGGGGAGGATCATTACGGGGGGCACTGGTTTGTTGGGGGTTTTGGGAACGGGGGCCAGGATAGCCTTATGGTATCCTGGAGCTAGGAAGTCGGACAAGATGCTCCTAGATGGCAGGGAGGAAACACAGTTTGGGTAGAGTTGATCAGTGCATCAAGCAGCAGAAAGGTAGCAGGGAAGGGACAATCATACCGGAAGAAATTAGCATCAGAAGTAGGTAATTTGTTATGAAAGTTCTAATTTTTTTTTTTTATGCTGTAGTTAAATGTTATATTGCATATATGCTGGTGATTAAGTTATTTGTGTGATTGAAATGAATTAAATCAAAATTAGTATTTACAGGCACTACATACGTGATAGATCCTTTCCTTTTGGATACCATAACCCAAACTCTTCTGTTCCTTTGAGATATCTGAAAATCCTCTACATTGTTAATACATGTGATTCCTTTGGTGCTGCTTGAAATCGTGCCACCTGTCCAACTGCCTCCATTACATGTGGTCTAGATGCGGTCACATACAATAAGCTACCAATCATTGACCTGTATTTCCTCTGGTCTATAGACTTTGAATCATCATATTTTCTCAACTTGCAACTGGTTTGCATAGGAATGGTAATTGGTTTGCAATCTTCCATTCTGAACCTATTTAGCATTTCTATGATATACTTAGTTTGAGAAATACAAATTCCTTGGTTGCTTTGACGTATCTGAAGACACATAAAGAAGGATAGTTCTCCAAGTAATGACATTTCAAATTCATTCTGCATATCCTTTGCAAATTTGTGTCTTAAACTATCATCAATACTTCCAAAAATAATATCATCAATATAAACTTCAATTAATAAAATACCATCTTGAGTTACCTTGATGTAGATGTTTTTGTCTGCACCTCCTTTTCTGAACCGTGCCTATTGTAGATATTTATCCAGTCTAGACTACCATTCTCTAGGAACGAATTGTTCAATGTAGACTTCTTCTTCAAGTTCCCCGTTTAGAAAAGTTGATTTCACGTCCATATTTGTCCATACTGTTCAAGACTCTGCTACACAATTGTCCATAATTTTGACTCATATGTCATTGTACTATCATGAAGTACTACTACAACTGATTAATCTATCATATTGTACTTCTACTAACTCAATGCACTGAATCTATCTACTCAAATTCTGTAAGCTGCTCGAAGGATGGTTCTCTAGTCTGTCTCAGCTACCGCATAGACTCCCCTTGTCTATTATTCATATTATATGGGAGTCTCTAAGCTGGATGACTCATAACAATTCCTGCTCTTAAGTGTATTCATCATCATATTCATTAGTAGATTCATCATCTCTCTGAGCTCTGACTTCTTTCTTTCTGTCTGTGGATTCATCTTTCACTACAGTGCCTGAAAGTACAATCTCTTGAACCTATTCCTTGTTTACATGTCCTTCTTTTCTTTTAGTTATTTTCCAAATCTTTTTGTATCTGACATCTTTCCTTTTCTCTGTTTAATTTTATTCATCTCGTTTTATTTCCAATCTTGAGATCTCTAGGACCTAGTCTTTGTTCACCTTTTCTTTGTGTTTTCTTATCCATACTTTCTTATATATGATATCAGTGTTCTCTTTCATGGAAGTATCGATCATGCTTCTACAATCACTAGATATGTGTCCATAGTTATGACATTTTTAACATTCAATGTTACTTGGGGCCACATAGGCATTTATTGCTTGAACATTTCTTTTATAATCCCTGCAATATGCAACCTTATGTCCAAAATTAGTACAATAAAAACAATAAACATAAAATAAATTTGCATACCTGGGAGTGAATGATATTCTTTGTGGTGTAGTCCTTCTGAATTTCTTCGTTGACTGATCATGATCATGATTGAAGCTTCTTTGTGGCTTGAACATGATGGTCTTCTTGAAGATTTATCTTCAATAGTCTTCTTAGATTCTGGTTGACCATGATTCCTTCCTTTGATTACTTCTGCATAACTCTTTCTATTTTCTTCATTCTTCTTTTCTAGCAACCTAGAGTGCTTCTCTTCATTCTCTATAATTGATGTGGATGTTTCTATCTCTTCAACGTTCTTGTTGAGCTTGACGATTTTACTTCTCAATGTGACAACTTCTTCTTCAACCTTCTCAACCTCTTCTTCTTTCTTCATTATCTGGGACTTCATGACTTATTCAGTTCTTTTTGCTTCTTCAAGATGAATTTTTAATGTGACTATTTCTTCTTCAAGTCCTTTCTCTTCTTGACCAAAATCTGCCTCAAGCTGGTTTAGATCGTTAATTCTTTCCTTAAGATGATCTGTCAATATATTCCCTCTCATTTTTGCTTCTTCCTTCTTTGTTGCTATGTTGGCTTCCAAATAATTCTTTTGATATTCAAGATTTTCTTCGATATTTCTGGATTCTTCTAGTTGAGTTCTTAAGTTCTCAATGACCTATTGGGCTTCTTAAAAAATGTGAACACTTTCCTTTTGTTTCATCAATTCTTTCTTGAGTGACTTGTTTTCTTCTCTTAGTTCATCTAAAGCACTAATCAATTCTTCTTCATAATTGTCTTCCTTTGTAATTAGTTTTTCTGTCTCATTTCCTTCATGGCATTCTATTTCAAGATGTCTGCATTTTTCACAGTTAAAAAACAACAACATACCTATGGTGATTATGTACTCTTCATCGTTTGAATCTGTTTGACATGGTGAACATAATTCTTCTTGATCTATATCTACATCTTCTTTGGCATTTTCTGAATCTGCGATGGGTGAATAATATATGTCATGTAACTTATCCCAAAGTTCTTTGGCTAGTAAACATTTACTAACCTTTTCTCTTACTGTATTAGGTAATCCTTCCTAGATGAAATCTCTTTCTATTTTTTTATTCTTCTTCAATTCCTTCTTGGCTGCATTCTTTGCCCTTTTTGAACTATCATATCATGTAACAACTAATAGCCAAATATAATTCCCATGTGCCTGTAAAAATACTTTCATCCTTCTACTCCACATCTCATACTTTAAACCATTCTGACAATTAAGCATTGGTACTACATTCTCATAATAATCCATGATCTCCTTCGAGTGGTTAAACTATTTCCTAAAGGAACCTTCTCTGATACCAATTGTTGGATTACTGAGAGGGGGGGTGAATCAATAATAGAGAAATTTAATCCTTTTTAACAATATAATGAAAGTGTTATATCAACGTAGCGTTATCATCCACTAATTGCAGAGTAAATAAACAATGAAAAATTGAACAATCATACACATACATAGTACACCAGTGCTTTTACGTGGAAACCCAAAGTGGGAGAAAACCACATAATTTTTTTTCTTATATGTATTTAAGAATTATATTCATTGGAAGCACCAAATTCCTTTTCTTTCCAGCTGCAACTAAAAGGAGGCTCCAACCCCCTAGTTTCTCAGGCTACAACCTGAGGGAAGCTCCAACTCCCAAATTGTCTGGCTACAACCAAAAGGAGGCTACAAGCCCCTATGTTCTCTAGCTACAAACGAAAGGTGGCTACAACCACCTATCCTTTCCCTGTCCAACTGTAAATGTGTTGAACCTACACAAAATAGATCTAGCTAGAAAATACCACACACATTTGGAGAGAGAAATTGAGAAAGAAGAAGCAAGAGAGAAAGAATGGAAGAATTCTCATTAACCGTATTCCACACTCAAAGAGTGAATAATTACAATAGATATAGGATACATGAGTAACTAATGAGCCATAGTTGTGGTCTAGAGTGATCTGTACACACAACAACATTTACGAGAGTGAACTGCCACCTAGTCTAGTCTCTCAGGAAGTTATGGGAGTGAACTGCCACCTAGCTGAGTTAACTAGTCAACTAGTCTTTAGTTAATTGAATGAACAGAGAGTAGTGAGGAATTAACTCAGGGAATCAAATGTAATGCACCAGTATAGTGATGATCCCAAGTCAAGTGTGCATTAGAATGGTGATGATCCCAATGTTTCATGGTGACAAAACCAATGCAACATCTAAACTCAACTCAACTAGTCAAACTGAAGTGTCAACTAAAAGAGAATATTCTCCAGGTGGAATATTCTCCCCTAAAATATAGGAGATTGGATAATGACTAATTATGATTAATAAACAAGAAAAAACCTTAGGAAAAATAAATCCAAGGTGTGTGTGAAGTAACTCCAACACCAACCACCCAAAAATATAATTAGAATGATGGAACCACTGTCACACTATCACTATGAGATATACCACTACAAAAACCTATACCATTGACTTGCAACCAACCAACCTATAACAACCTGTACCAAACAAACTGTAATAAACATGTACCATAATCAAGTGCATCAACCATGCACCAACTTGTATCTCAACCTGTACCATGAACGAGTGCATTAACCATGCACCAACCTGTACCTCAACCTGTACCATCAATGAGTGCATAAACCATGAACCAAATATGTACCAATAATGCATCAAATACACATAAAATATGACTCATAAATATGTACCAACACCATCAATTATACACCTTATGTATGTGCCAACTCATGAACTACTTGTCTCAACCATGTACCCAACATGTAACTTAGCCAAAAGCCCTCATCAATTTCATCATCCAAATGTTATTTGTAACTTTGTAATATACCTGGTGTATATGATCACATACCTGCAAACCTTCCTTAACTTTAACAACAAGAGACTAGCATTTTCATCAAACTTTACTTTATTCTCACATGACTAATTTTGGATTAGTCAACAACCCTAAGTTGAAATAATCATAAATATGTACCTGTAATGAATAAAGATTTGAAAATAGTAAACAATGTATTCAATTTCTTTTATGCAGTTCCTCCAGGTTTCACTACTTGGAACTTCTCAGAGAAGGAGTTATAGCAAAAATGACATACCTTGTTGAATTCTAGCTTATTCTAGAGAGCGAACTTGTATAGCGTGCCCCGCGCGGAATATTTTTTGTATGGATTTGAAAATTGTATAAAGAATACTACAGACTGTACTCTAACCAATAAATTTTTGGCTTACTAAATTTGGATCTGTTATGAAGAAGTTATGATGTTTTTACCCAAAACACATGTTTTAGACTAGTTTCAGTACTAGCCACAAACCATATTTTCCACAGATTGTAACTCAAAAAATACAACGACCCACAAGATGGAATTTGTATCAAAGACAATTGGATATGTTTCCTCAACGTCCTCCCAATTTCACGGTACAAATCATTCTAGAAAAAACGTTATTATGAAAATGGTGAGATGACCTGTAAATAACATACCTTAGAAAGCATCATCAAAAGAATTATCCTCCCTTGAATTTCAGCCTTCTTTACTTCACCTTCCCTCTGAAATTCGGCTTATATATCCTTTGGTTACCTTAGTCACTTGTAGATATTCAATATGCTCAAGTGTGATTAAAAATGAGAGACCGTTGCCTCTTATTTATACTTTTATGTAGCTTCCTCAAGGGGTTACCTTCTAACCATATTAACCTACTTTCCTTATTTTAGGGCTAACCCACTTCTAACCACTTGTCCACTTAGTAATTTCTCCATTAAATGTTTTATTTAAATAATTTATTTTGTATCCAATTTGACTTATAGTACACTCATCAGTTCACTTTATTATTTAAATTACCTTCTAACCATCTTAACCCACTTTCCTTAGTTTAGGGCTAACCCACTTCTAACCACTTGTCCACTTAGTAATTTCTCCATTAACTTTATTATTTAAATAATGTCTTTTGTATCCACTTTAACTTATAGTACACTCATCACTTCACTTTATTATTTAAATAATTTCTTCTTTTCAACCACTTTGACTACTTTGACCTTTTGGGGCTTCTAAATAACTCATGAGGGTTCTCCAACTTCACATGGCCATAACTATATAACCGTGAGGAGTTATGTGATGTTCCACATACCACCGGAAATGTCATGACATGTAATATCCATATAGAATAGTCTTACCTGAAAATATATCAAAACTCATACCATTATCCATCAAGCAAACTTGGGTCCATTACCCAAACCATTGTGCTACTAGAATTCTCTACCAGACTTTCTTCAAGGGTTGACATCAATAAAAACCAAACCAATTAATCAACACATTGCATATAGATGTACCTTCATTATTATGTTCTAGAATACATAGTTTGTTCCATTGAACAAGGGATATTCTTCCTTACAATCCATGTGTACTCCAAGGATTCACCTTCTAGTGGTTAGATTGTTCTATAGGAACCTGGCTCTAATACTAATTATTTCCACACTTGCTTATACTGGGATGGGGGGGTGAATTAGTATAGTAATGTTTTCCTTTTCTTACAATATTTTTCATGTTATTTACTTACTAGACATAAGCAGGTAATGATAAATATATACAACCATACAATCCATAGTACATAAATATTTAGTGTGGAAAACCAAATGGGAGAAAACCACAAAAGTTATATTTACAATATGATATAGTCACCAACCTACTATTACTATATTTGAAGGAAACGAACTGTTGTTACAATATTTGTAGGCACCAACCTGCACGAGATACCAATCTCCTTAGCTGAGCACCAACCCAACAATACCTATAGGAATGAACCTATAGCTGCAATATTTGTAGGCACCAACCTACAAGAGACACCAATCCCTCTAGCTGAGCACCAACTCAGTAGGATGTAGGTACCAACCTACTAGAGACATCAATCCTCAAATTGTCAACAATAGAAAATCGTCTCTTTCCTTCAAGCCTTCACTTGTACAAATATGTTTCTTTGTCTCTGCTATCACAACACTCTCCACCAGTTCACATTATGCATGACGTTAGAATTTCCTTGCACCTTGCACCTCTAACCCTTAGAAAATCACATTTCACCTTCTTTCATTTTCTGTCACATGAAAAACCTTCGAGCCTCATCCTTCTCACTCTCAAATACTTGAATCTAAAGGCCTCTTTGTCCCTTCCACAATTCACACACACACTCTTCACCTCCACTCTTGGCATCACTATTTATATACTCCACTCTTTCATGGATTTGTCCACTTACAAAAAAAAATCTTATGGGGTCAGCTATAACTCCCATGGAATGTTTCTAAAAAGCCGACTGTCACAATTCCTTGAAACACCTTCATGAAATCAGTCCCAATTTACTTCCAATTGTGCACACTGTCTTTTTATCAGACCTGATCATTTAACAACCATAAAATTCATTCTTAGATTGATCTCAACCGTCAATATGTTCCACGTTCCCTAGATATCAGGACTGTTGGACCCTTGAGCCTTCAAAACTACATTGTTCCTTCAACCTTTTGTTCTCTAATATGGAACCATGCATGTGGAACTGTGTTACTGGGCCACTCGTGTATAGGGTCATCAGGACCACCATGGTATCGGCTCCCCAGGCCCTTGGGATTTCAACAATGCATTACTCCTTTAATCCTGTGATATTCGATATGTTAGTATACACGTGGACTATTGTATGCATGTGCTAGGAGACATGGTTGTTGTCCTTGCATTGACATGGGAGGTGTTATGGCCTCTACGTGGCTTTGTTGATGTGGCATCTGAGCTGGCCCACCGTGTATCAGTCCACCGGGCCCTCGGGACATTAATTTTGCTTACACTATGCTTTCTTATAATCTCCCAATATCATATATGTCGATATCATGGAACCCACTACTGCGACATCATGCCACCAGGATATCGGGCCCCTGGGCCCCCAAATTTTTTGGGAATTCATTTTCAATAAATGTTTCAGTACTCTAGTATTTGGTATTATATATTGATGACATGGTATTCTACGTGGATTCCTTTACACATGTACTAGATTACGTGGAATCTTCTATGGCGTTGGCGTGACATCTGAGCTGGCCTACCCGTATCAACCCATTGGGTATTAGGTCCCTGGGCCCTTTGAACTTTGGCACTATGCATGCAATTTGTTCTTATGGTATCTGATACTCTGATATTGGATCACCAGGGAACGAGGCCACTATGGTATCGACCCCCTAGGTCCCTGGGCCCCCTCAACGTTAACAATGTACTAACTATCCCTCGATATTCTGATATATGATATACTGTATTACATGTGACAATGATGATTAGGTTGCTTCCCCGTGTCTCTTTGTACTATCTTAGTTTCTTGCATGGTGGATGACATGGAATCTGAGTTGGGATTGAAGTTGGCTCACTGAGCATTGACCCATTAGGTATCGGGCGCCCAAGCCCCAAAAATATTTCCCACTATGATAACACATTGATATCCTAGTCTCTAGTATGATGGAACCCAAGAACAAAAGGTAGCTTTTCACTTGGGGTTCCATAGCTCACCATTCACATTCAAAACATGTACTTTCACTTTTTCATTATAAATTCTTCGAAGTCAATTTCCCATGTGCACATGGGATTTTTATTTTTGTGTTATTTCCTCGATCAGGTCAGCCAAACCAATAGACCTTCCCTGCTTTGGTATTCAACATATGCTTGAACTTCGTCTGCACTCTCATATTTCTTGTTTCTATTTCTACAGTATTCTTGATCTCCAATTGCTTGTCGATGTTTCTAAACAAAACTCTCACCACAGAAATCTAAATGATTCTTTATCTCGTCGTCTATTTTGGAGACATATCATCTGACTTCCAATATCCATTTTCTTCAACTCCGTGCAACTTGAAATCATTCTAGTTGTCTTATCCTTGCATAATAAACTCCCAGAGCTCTTGCAGAAGCTCAACAATGCATAGTCACCTGCCTATGACATCAATGGCATCCATGATTTTCATGTCTTCCTTTGGCATTAATAGTATCCCCCTATCATTGACAACGGTAAGTATCCACCTATCTGTGACATCAATGACATCCATGATTTTCATGTCGACCTTGGACATCAATGACAACACAATTTCCAACAAAAAAATTCAATCAATAAACCTATGGTTGTGGTGGTTTTAACTTGAATGATGCCTAGTGGGACACAATATCATCTTAAGCTGATAGAGTGATTGATACGGGAGATATGAAGTTAAAATTCTAAAGAAAGTGGAAATTAAAGGAAAAGCTAACAAAAGTTGCAAATAAAGTGGAAACAAAGTAAAGCTAGCTAAAATTGAAATATTAAGATAAAAGATAAATGTTTGGATGACAATTTTGGTCTATGCATGTGGATTTTTGCATGGACACAATGGAAGAGTCAATGTTTAATGGATGTTAAGAAGGTTGTGAGGGAATATTTACCTTTGCATATTTTTATTTTGGGGCTTCAGATCCATGTTGAAGATATGGTAGGTAAAATGACATAGTTTTATTGATTGAGGGCCCGATTTCTCTCAATCTTAATCTAAGGGTTCGATTGGGAGGAGAGTCATCCCCCAAACTCATTTTCCCAATGGATAATTCTTGATGGACCATTGTTTCCCATTGTTGGAGTTAAGTTGTTCCCATCTTTTCCTTGATTGTAAGTAAATGTTTTAGGATTACAAGTATGACTATCATGCTACTCTATGTATTCTTGTTATTTCAAGAATGAATGTAATCAATGAAAGAGTAATTTATTACTTTTTAGTGTAATAAATTAAATGTTAAATGTGAATGGTACTTGGTTGATTACAATATCCTTATTTATATGTTAGGATGTACATTGATGTAGTTAGATAGTAACTTTGGGGTTTTACATGGCCAAGGTTAGAAATTGTGGCTCAAAAATTATCTTATATCTATTTAGAATATAATAAATTTCAAAAAAAAGGCATTTGGATCATGTTGAAATAATAAATCACAAGTACTTTCCTTGTGAATCTTGTTAAAATTAGTAATTGAAAAAGGAATTGTAAATATTTAGGTATTTGGTGATAGAAAACTTGTTAGTTAAATGAAAAGATAAATATGGGTAATCTACTTCTTCTCACAATCATGGAAAAATAAAAGAAGCAAAAATATCATTTGTTCACATATCATTCAACTATGCATACAAAAACTTAAATGAAGTCATTGATAAGTTATACAAATAACCAATGTTTCTAAGGTTCTCTTGTCATAGTTGTATCAAATGAGAATGGATCCCTACCCATAGAAACCACCTCCATATTCTAAAATCTTATATTATCTTGGGAGGACTCAAAACTATATTTCTTGAAATAACTCCTAAATAGTTTTGTTGGAACTTTGGATGGTTGAAAAACTAGTTCTTAGTACCTGCCAAAGTAGGTAGTATAGTAATCGATACTATGTTTACTTACCTCCAAATTGTTATTAATAAACCCATTTTGTAGAATAATTATTAAAGGTTTCCAAAGTTTTGATGAAATTTATAATTGATTGATTTTTTGGAAAATAAAATTTATTTTTGAATTTTTTGAAATTTTGAAATCCATTTTCCCATTAGCTAAGCCAGTGTGATGAGACATAATTTTCCATGGTGTATTTGAATTTATTTTTGGTTTTTGTAGTATTTAAAATCATTTAAATATATAAAATTCTAAAATTAGACACATAACTAGGATTTAGTGACGTGACTGACACCCTGACACTCGTTGACACTCGCATCAACATCTCTATGACACCAATGTAGTCCATGCATAAACATCTCTATGACACCAATGTAGTCCATGCAGAGCTCTTCAATCCATGCAGAGCTCTTATTACACATAGAAGAGATTTGAACTTGAAAGTCAAATTGTTGAGCCATCACTCTGCCCCATTCATCTTTTTACAATTCCACTAGTGCTGTAGTTGTTATGTTCTTCATAAATCTCTATGTAATAACATACTTAGGAGCACTTTAGTATCTGATTAGAAATAGGATGTTATAATAAGAGTGATTAGGGATACGATATTATGGATTATTTTTCATAGATACCTTCTTCCTTAAGCTTTCTGTAAATACTTATGCAATTAATCTTGGGGAAAATATCCAGCTGTCTACTGATACCATATTGATCTAACCTTGCAGCATGGTTCTAGGTGCTCATCAATCTCTCTCTCCTTGTGAAACACTTTGCTTTTCCCCAGATTGATCTCCTAGATAGCAAATATAGGAACTTGTAAAGACTGGAAAACCACTTCAAAGAACATTGGAACAAAAACACCTAATGCTCATCCTTGATTCATGATCTACCAATTGCAATATTTAAACCAAGGTTAAAAAAAAAAAATTGGACAACTCACAACATTCTTGAGCAGAATATTTAACCTGTTTCCATTAAAATTCCAATATCCTCAATCCATCAGTTTGCTTATTCATGTGATCATCCAAGCATTCAGTTGTTGAAGTAAATTTCGAGATTATACAACATGCCATTCTGTTGTTGAAGTAAATTTTTATATTATACAACATGCCAATGTGTAAGCAATGTTCCCAGATTCTTCAACATTTCAGTAGCTACCCCTTTTTATTCATCATAAATGTGCCCCCGAACAGTCTTACATCTGCTGGAAATGATTTCATATATAGTACTTTACTTCACACAATGAAATGAGGGAATTTTGTTACAATCGAACAACCAATTATTTTGCTGGTAATAAACCACTAAGAAACAAAACTATAACATTATTTATATCAGTCGACACCAAGGGGTATAAGAGGCAATTACAACGGCCGCTTGGCACATCTTACGTGTAAGCAACTCTGAAGTCCCAAATTACTATGATGTTACATTTCATGGATAATCTCAATCTCGGTCCCTCTACAATAAGGGAAATATTATAAATACCATGCTTTAAATGACATAAGATGAAATTTCAAATCCGATTTCTCAGCTATGAAGACAAGCACAAGGGACGTTTGCACCACTAGCATTCAGCCTTTTCAATAGATGAATTCTCATTTTGAAGTAGGTTTAATTCCAAATGTCAATTTCACATTTGTTAAATTATACAAATTTAAATAGTTTGAAAAATCCTTTTGTTGTTTAAATGCAATATTTATTTTATTGGGATGGATACAAACATTGATTTGAACCCAAACCCAAATCTCCAACCACCCCCATAAGATCCATACATGAAAATTATTCAATATTTAGATGAAATTAGAAACCTAATTGGTGAGCTTAGGAATACTAGAGATCCATCTCATATTTCCTTAGCCACTTCACTAGACACCATTGTTGCTTCCATTGGACATGGCCATGGCTAGTTATATGATATATTTGAAAACATGGCTAGGATGAGGGAATACTACTCAACCAACATGAGTTTGGAAGAGGTGAAATATTTTCATATTACCAAAGAGATGTTTGTCCAATCATTTATTGAACCTAGAACCAACCAACCTCTTGAATCAAGAAAGAAGATTCTTTGCATGGGTTGGTGATACAAAAAGGATCCAGAGAAGACTAAGGATAACTCAGAATTCACATAAGCAACCTCAAAAGCTCAGAATGGCCTCAATAGATAGAGAAAGGGAAAAAATTCAAAGTCCTCAAAACTCAGTGAACTTGGCATCATTACAAAGAGTGTGTCACAATATTTTCAATGACGTAAACGACTTGTCAAACAAAGTTACGGGTCAAAAGATATCCGTGGTCAAAGTTTTGGTCAACCTAGCCCAGTTAGAAGAGATTAGTCAGCATCTGTACTGTTGACGTTAACATCAATACATATGATTTCATCTTCTTTATAGTGTATGTGGCACATGTAGAGGGAGACATGTGTCAACATGGTGATGTGGCAGCACCAGAAGCTGCCATGTGTTAGTCATTTTTGGACTTTTCCGATCAAATTCGTGGACCAATGGGAAGGTGCCATGTGGTAGTCCATAAAACCATGTGGCAGACCATACAACCACTCAGAAGGTGACGTGGTAGGCTGACATGGCAGAGGTGATTTGGCATACCATACAATCACCTGACAGGTGACATGGCAGAGGTGATGTGGCTATCTGTGCAAAGGGGTGACATGGGCCAATGAAAGGCCACCACGTGGCCCAGTCATGGGATACCATGTGGCAGCGGGAAAATGCCCAAGGATGCCTAACAACAAAATTTTAAAATGGGTAAGGGGTTGGCTGGCGCCAACCCCCTGTCCACTAAATCCATCGCCAGATCTGGTGGGATCCACCATCGTCAAACTACACTCAAAATTTAGCAGCAATCATGATGGATAAACATATATATATTCCTTGTATTAAAATGGGAGGTCTGCGGGCTTGACCCCGAAACCTCCTCTAACCAAAGCACTTTAAATATATCCGTCAACCAACTAGCCAAATGTCTATGTTGGTATATCCTCCAACCAATATTACTTAAGAGCCAAGTTTTCCAGATTTCAAGGGTCAAACCAGGGGGCGAACAACCATACAAAATACACAGAAATCGAGAAATTCCCCATGAATTTAATTGCAGGTGCAGGCACAAAAACTGAAACAAATTTTTTCAAGGGCTTGAAAGTGCCAGACTTAGATCGAGGAGCGGAGATAGTCGTTTTTGGGTAGTTCGAAGCAACGTATTCAATGGTGCTATTTTTTTTTCTGATCTGAGCAAAGATTATGCAATTTAACTCCGGAATGAGGTATACTTATGTATTTTTCCAAATTATTTTGTTGAGTTAATAAAAAATGCCTACCCATTTGAGAGAAGGACCCAGAGACGTAGTACACCAGGGAAGAACTTTGTTATCAAGTTTTTGTGTTCATATATGATGCACATGTCTCTTCATTATTGAGTTATTCCTTCTTTATAGTGCACTTCAATTTATGCTTATTTAATACAATTATTTAATAAGTCACATCAATGAAAAGATCCTGGATCATGTTGGTATCAGAACAGTCATATTTGACTTGAATTGTTGAGTGTAAATGATTACTAGGTCCAAGCATAAGCAGGTTGAAGGAACTCTTAAGACTTCCAATCCCAAAGATGCTCGTGCATATCGAAGGAAGAAAATGGCCGAAGAGGACAAGCGTGATGAACAAGAGAAAAAATTCCATATGGTCTTTTATCGCATGTCAGAAATGGTCAAGCAAATGTTTGGAGACTATGAGAAGAGGATGAAGAAGAAATGTAATAAATAGGAAGCAAAAACAGATGATAATTCTTCAGTGAATCAAGGGGCTGGAGGAGACCCTCCTGAGCCTCCATCTTCACCATCAAGTTCTAGTTCTTCTTCCTCTGAGCATTCTCATCATTCTTGTCATTCTAGCCATAAAAATTCTTTTAAGAAACTATTGTTAAAGCTTCATGTAAAATTTGTTTTACCTATGTTTAATGGAGATGCTACTCCTTAAAACCTAGATAATTGGATCCGATAGGTTGAAGTATATTGTTGTGTTCAAGAAATTGATGAAGAGGAAGTTAAAGTGAAATTGACCTCTCTTCGGTTGGAAGGCACCACTCTCCTATGGTGGGAGAGGAAACTTCAGGACATAAGTAAGTGTGGTAATCTTCTTTTCTCATGGCTGGAATTTAAGTCAGTGACAATGAAGCACTTCTATCCATTGGGTTATTTACATAAAGCAATGATGGAATGGAAAAATTTAAGACAAAGTAAAGGTCAAACTGTGCAAAATTTCATGGAAGAATTTAGGAAGAAATCTCTTGCATTAAACATTCCTTTGGATTCTTATGAAACTTTGCTGAAGTATATTGTTGCATTTCACAGTTATATTAGTCATACTTTACTATTGTTTAACCCCACCAGTCTTGACGAAGTTTGTGTGCAAACCATTCACTTTGAGAACAGGGGAAAGCATGTTCAAGAAGATCCCACAAAGAAACCTTCCAATCTCCCACATAAGCAGTTTAAGAAGTTTAAAAGGAAGGACAAAAATATTTCCACTGTAAAGAGGGAAGAAGGAAATCCATATTGCACTCATTGTAAGAAGAATGATCATGATGATGAACACTGTTGGAAACTACACCCAGAGAAGAGACCGAAATAGTTTGGTGTAAAGGGGAAGACAAAGACCGTTGCTACAATGCAACAAGATATTGGTTCTGATTCAGGAGATGAGGGAAAGATCACAATGATTGGAGTACAAGGTAAATATTCCCTTCATGCTAGTTCAAATTCGAATAATGAATCTCATGATGATGAAATAAAGAGGAATGAATTATTTCATTTAAGAGTTGTATCTAAGGACACTAAGATAGATACATTATTTGATTCGGGTTGCTAAGTAAACTTAATATCTAAAGCACTTGTCAAAACGATGGCTCTTGAAAATAAACCACATCCAAAGCCTTATCCTCTTGGTTGGGTATGTGATAAAGAAAAAAATAATGTCACCAAGCGATGTAGGGTCAGATTTGTTGTTGCTTCAAAGTTGATTGATGAAGTGGATTTGGATGTTGTATCACTTGATATATGTGGCATAGTGCTAGGGATTCCTTATCTTTATGATAGGAAAGCAGTATTCTTTCATCATGAGAAGAAATATCACCTTACTAAAGGAGGAGTGGAATATATTGTTAGAGCCCACAACATGAAGGTAAACATCACACTTGTTAATGCAAGACATATGAAGAGACTCATAAACAATAATAAGATATACGTACTCATGTTTGTAAGGGAAAAGGATGTCGGAATATCTGACGCCTTCCAAGGATGTGATCCCTCTCATAACAAAGAATTAATTGATATTGTTTCTAAGTATGATGATATTTTCCAAGAACCAGATGGATTACCTCCTAAGAGGGAAATCCAACATGAAATACATCTTCAACATGAATGTCCTCTTCCTAATGTGGGAATGTACATGATGACAATTTTAGAGATGACAGAGATCAAAAAGCAGGTACAAGGCTTATTGGATCAAGGGATCATTAGGCCCAATGCATCTCCTTGTGGTTCTTTGATCGTGATTGTGCTAAAGAAGGATGGCACATGGCGACTGTGTATCGATTAATGAGCCTTAAATAAAATCACGGTGAAAAATCGATACCCTCTTCCTCGTATAGATGATTTACTTGATCAATTAAGGAATGTTTTTTATTTCACTAAGTTGGATTTGTGCAATGGATACCATCAGATAAGGGTTGCAGAACAGGACGCATGGAAAACTTCCTTTAAAACCAAACAATGATTGTTTGAGTGGTTAGTTATGCCATTTGGGCTTTGTAATGCTCTGGAAACCTTCATGCATGTGATGAATGATGTGTTCAGGCCATTCCTAGATAATTTTGTGATTGTATATTTAGATGACATTCTTATATTTAGTGGGCCTTGGGATGAACATGTAAGGCATGTAAAGCAAGTATTGGATACTTTGCAAAGGGAAAAGTTGTATGTAAAATTATCCAAATGTGAATTTGGTAAGATTGCACTTGTGTACTTAGTTCATATTGTAGGAGGAGGAAAATTGAGAATTGATCCTTCCAAGATTGATGTAATTGTAAATTGGCACGAGCCCAAAAATGTAACCAGAGTATGGAGCTTCTTAGGTGTAGTCTAGTACTGGAGGAGATTCATTTCAAACTTCTCTTTTATTGTAGCTCCTTTGCATTCCTTAACCAGTGTGAAGAACACTTTTCAATGGGGACGAAAGAAACAAAAATATTTCGACACTTTGAAGGAAAAGATAAATACCGCACCAATATTAGCACTGACGAATATTCAAAAGGATTTTGAGATCGAGACAGATGCCAGCGGATACTCCATGGGTGCGGTATTGATGCAATATCATAATCCGATCTGTTACCACTCTGAAACTTTTAACCGATTTGTTGCTAACTATCCTACATATGATAAAGAGTTGTATTCATTAGTTCAAAGCATAAATAAATGGAAGAACTACTTTTTAGGGAAGGAAACAATCATACATAAAAATCATCAACCCTTATAGTATCTCCAAGAAAAAACCATGCTGCAACAATATCAAAATTACAGGTGGATGGGTTTTCTTCAACAATTTCATTTGGTAATCAAATACAAAAAGGGTAGGAGTAACAAGGTAGCTGATATGGTTTCTAGACCTCCTATTGTTGCTTCTATTAGTTTGAAGAATTCTTCTTTATATCATGATATCTATTTGGAACGATATCTCATTGATGAAGATTTTAAAGAAGTATTTGAGAAGATAACCCATGGTGCACAGGTAGAGAACTATTGTCTGCAAGAAAAACTACTCTACCATCTTGGAAAACTATGTATTCCTACAAGTGAACGAGTCCATGTAATATGAGAAGCTCACACTTCTCTTGTGTCTGGGCATTTTAGGGTAGGAAAAACTATGGCTCATCTGCAAATATTTTTTTACTGGCCTTAGATGAAAGCAATTGTAACTGAATATGTAAAGGGGTGTGTGATGTGTTCTACTTGTAATCCCACTAATAGAAAATTGGGGCTATACTCATCACTTCTCGTTCCATCCCATCCATGGGAAAGTATCTCCATGGATTTTGTAAGGGGTTTACCAATGTCGAAAAGGGGTCATGACTATTTGTATATTTTAGTGGATAGATTCAACAAGATGTGTGTCTTGATGCAATGTAAAAAGCAGATCACTACTGAGCAGACTATTAATCTCATCTTTCAGTATGTTTGGGTTCACTTTGGGTTACCCACATCCATTGTCTCGGATCGAGATACTTGATTCTTTGGGGATTTTTGGACAATAATGTGGAGAATGATGGACACCAAGTTGAAGAGGAGCATAGCTTTCCATCCATAGACCGACATGTAGACAAAAGGTTGTTAAATGAACATTGGTACTTTTTCTTCAAGGCTACTGCAACAAGCATCCCAAGTTATGGGATGAACATATACCCTATGTACAACATACTTACAATCGAGCCTTACATTCCTCTACTAATTGTTTTCCTTTCGAGACATGTTTTGGATATTTTCTTAAGGTCCCTATGGAATTGATGTATGGGATAAATGTCGATTCAAATGAAGAAACAAATGAAGATAGATCCCACGATTTCATTCAGAGGATCCAATAGGTACACCAAGAAGTCAGGGAACAATTAGAGAAAATCCAAGCATAAATCTCAACATGACAAGCACAGGGTTGATCCCCAGTTATAGGTTGGAGACTAGGTATGGCTTCACATCAACAAGGAGAGATTGAAGGGTGAAGGCAAGAAACACAATCCCATTCGATATGGACTCTTCCCTATTTTGGAGAAAAGCGGTACCAATTCTTTTCATCTATATATTCCACCTTATATACATATTTACTCAGTTGTAAATGTAGAAAACTTGAAACGTTTTGAGCCTCCCATGATCATGGATCAGGGTGAGTAAGTTTCAATACATTCAGTTGATTATTTTTCTCTTGAGTACTTGGATGAGTTAAAGGAATATATAATCCTAGACAGAAGGACGAGGACTTCATGTAGGGGTGATGTTGATTATCTTTGAGTGGGCTTAAAGGGCACACATCCAAGAAAGACAAAGTGGATTGAGAAGGACAAGGTGAGGTAAATATTCCCTCACTTATTTGTTGATTGATGAAATATTTTGGTGGTCCAAAAATCTCTCAGTCTGAAGGCGTGATCCAAAAAGGATCCATAGAATACTAAGGATAACTCAGAATTCACAAACACAACCCATGAATCTCATAATAGCCTCAGCAGATAGAAAAAGGGAAAAAAATTAGAGTCCTCAAAACTCAGTGAAATTGGCATCATCGTGAAGAGCACGTTGTAATATTTCCAACGACGTAAATGACTCGTCAAAGGGAGTTACATATCAAAATATATTTGCGGTCAAAGTTTTGGTAAACCTAGCCCAGTCAACAGGGACGAGTCAACATCTGTATTGTTGATGTCATCATTAGTATGGATGACCTCATCATATGTATAGTGTACTTGGCACATACAAAGGGTGACACGTGTCATGATGACATCAACATGACGTCAGTATGGTGACATGGCTGCACTAGAATCTTCCATGTGTCACTCATTTTTGGAATTTTATGGTCAAATCTGTGGACCAATGGGAAGGTGCCACGTCGGAGTCTGTAAAACCATGTGGTAGACCATACAACCACTCGATAGGTGATGTGGCAAGATGACATGGAAGAGGTGATGTGGTTATCCATGCAATGAGGTAACGTGGGACAATGAAAGGTCACCATGTGTACCAGTCATGGGCTGCCACGTGGAAACAATAAAATTCCCAAGGATGCCCAACAACCAAATTTTAAAAGGGGTAAGGGGTTGGCTGGCGCCAACCCCTAGTTCGCTAAATCCACCGCCAGATTTGGTAGGATCCATCACCACCAAAGTACACTCCAAAGTTAGCATAAATCCTAACGGATAAACATATATATATATGCCTTGTATTAAAATGGGAGGTTTGTAGGCTTGACCCCAGAACCTCCTCTAACCAAAGTGCTTTAAATATATCCACCAGCCAACTATCCAAATGACTATGTTGGTATATCCACCTGCCAATATTACTTAAGAGCCTATTTTTCTATATTTCAAGGGTCAAACCAGGGGGCACACGACCGTATAGATGGCATGGAAATCAAGAAATTCCTCATGAATTTATTTGCAGGTGCATGCATGGAAACCGAGACAATTTTTCTGAAGGGCCTGAAAGTGCCATACTCAGATCGAGGTGTAGAGGCAGTCGTTTTTGGGTAATTCGATGCCACAAATTCAATGGTGCTGTTTGTTTTCTGATCTGAGAAAAGTTTCTGCAGCTTAACTCTAGAATGAGGTATACTTATGTAATTTGCAAAATTCTTTTGTTGAGTTAATAAAAATGCCTACCCATTTGAGAGCAGGACCCGTAGATGTAATCCACCAGGGATGAACTCTGTTATCAAGTTTTTATGTTCAGATCTGATGCATATGTCTCTTCATTATTGAGTCATTCCTTCTTTATAGTGCACTTCAATTTATGCTCATTTAATACAATTCTTTAATAAGTCACAACGATGAAAAGATCCCAGATCAATTGGTGTCCATTCCAATCATTCATATACAACTCAATGGAAAAGTGGTTTTTGGTACTTGATACAACCCTTGCAATAACGATTAGGTTCAATTGTATTTTTTATATAAATTATGGGCCAAGTTTATTATGGGTACCATGTCAACTATTTTGACATTGGTAAATTCCATAGGTTGGTCTTGGATCTGCTAATGATTGAGAAAGGGTCAAGCATAACCCATTGATAGGGTCATGGCTAATAAGGCATACACCTACCCCCCCCCCCACCAACAACCTCACATTGGAGACAAAATTCATGTGACTAACACTGTGATATTCACCTTGACACATAGTGTACTTGAGTAGACTGTATTTATCATAGCATCCTATCAATATCCATTTATAGATGATATTATAACACTACGGGTAGGGCCTTCATTCCACATTTCCAATTATAGAGAGGCCATGACGTCTAGCTAGGTTAGGTAATCTAGTTCCAATTTAGTTGTTCCTTATTGATGCTCTCATTATGGGCATACTTATTATGGGATGATAGAGATTAGTATGTAGGATAGTTTCATGGATGAGGTTAGTATGAAATATTTTTTAATATTTTCACTGATTAGGTATATAAATGAAATTAACAAATATTTGGTAAACATAATTACAAATTTCACAACCATGTTTATTTGATTGGCATGTATCGCTCCTATGAAATGACAATTTACGTTTAGGTGGAAAAATACATATTATCTCATAGTTGATGCACTAGTTGTAGTAGCATATTCCATTGGGGCACCTCACAATTAGGTATTGGGATGAGTTTATATTTTTTTCCCTAAAATGATTAACTCAAGTTATAAGTCAAAGATGTATATAATTATAACCATAAATAACTTAAAATAATTGCACATGTCCTTTAATTATATAATAATTCTAAGAGAAATGCCAATAAAGATTTGGGGATGGGTAGTTGGGACCATGTGCTCTATTGATTAATTGATCTTAGTCGGTTTCAACATTTTTTCCATGTCTTGTTCTTTATTTGATTACTAATAATATACATGACTTCTTTTAAATGATATCACTACTTTTTTTTTATAATGAAGGGACACTCTCTAGCCATAAATAACTTAAAAAAATTGCATATGTCCTTTAATTATATAATAATTTAATTATATAATAATTATAAGAATAATGCTAGCATATATGGGGATGGCAGTTGGTACCATGTGCTCTATTGATTGATCGATCTTAGTCAGTTTCAACATTTTTTCCAAGCCTTGTTCTTTATATGATTATTAATAATATGCATGAATTCTTTTAAATGATATCAATAATTTATTATAATTAATGGAGTCTCTCTTTATTTATTATATTCTATCTTTAAAGTAATAAAGTATATGTCTTTTATTAGGTTTTCTTTCATTTGTGCATTTTGATTTGAGTAATTCAAAATTCTATATGTAATCATTGAATGTCTTACCATTTGTAATAATAATATTCATTGAATATTGTATGTTTCATCTTACACATTTAGTTAGAGATTTACACATTTTATTAAAGTAGGTTTAATCCATTTGGTTCTCGCTGTAACAGTTTTGAAATGTTGAAGTGAAAGTTATAAGTTATTTACATTTTTATTTTGTATGAACTTTTGTTTAAAAGTAAAGTCAATCTTATCAAGTATGTATTGATTTCAATTGTATCATCATTGAATTTATATTATGATATATTCATTTAGAGGTTGTACAACTTTACTCTTTTCTCTTTTCTTTCGTTTGCAACTTCATCTTTATCATTTAATTTATGATGTCTTCAACATGAAATAAGGCCATTGAATTTATATTATGATATATTCATTTAAAAGTTGTACAACTTTACTTTTTTCTCTTTTCTTTCGTTTGTAATTTCATCTTTATCATTTAATTTATGATGTCTTCAACATGAAATAAGGCCATTAAAGTGTTGTAAGGTTCAACATTATGAAGTGAATAATATTATGTCTTCAACATGAAAAAGGTTCATTAAAGAGTTGTAAGATTCACCATTATGAAGTGAATAATCATAATCTTTTATCATGACCATTCTCTTCACTTGATTTAATACTTCTTAACTTTATATTAATTACTTGCTTATTTTATTAATGGTTCTTTCCAAACCATTTGATGTCACCTTTAATTAAGGTCATTAAAAAGTTGTAAGGTTCACCATTATGAAACGAATAATCATAGCCTTTTATCATGAACATTCTCTTCACTTGATTTAATACTTCTTCTTAACTTTATATTATTTACTTGCTTATTTTATTAATTGTTTTTTCCAAACCATTTGACATTACCTTTAATTATGTTGAGTACTTTATATTAAAATATGTGTTTTTAATTATGTTGATTACTTCATATTAAAACATGTGTGTATGTTTATATAGGAATTGTTGATTATTTATGCTTAACCTTCAAAACTTACTTTGTTGAATAATTTTTTTTTACATATCTAAATCTTAATTCAAGAGATTGTTTCCTAACGAATTTTGTTCAATATTTTGGGCTCTCTTTTTTACTTAGCCAATTTCCCTAAGCTCTTTTATACTAATAATAAAAATGTATATTTAACATTTCTTCGTAACTTTGTATTATGTACTTGCTTATTTTATTAATGGTTATTTCCAAACCATTTGATTTGATCTTTAATTGTGTTGAGTACTTCATATTAAAACATGTGTCTATGGTTATGGTTATATGGAGAATATTGATTATTGTGTCTAACATTCAAAACTTAATTTGTTAGGTATTTTTGTACATATCTAAATATTAATTCAATGAATTGTTATGTAACCAATTTTGTTCAAGTTTTTGGGCTCTCTTTTCTACTTAGTCAATTTCCCTAAGCTATTTTATACTAATAATACAAATGTATATCATGAATAAATGACATAGCTAATCTCTTTGTTAAATCTCATTTATGTTATCTAGTTTATTTGAGTTAATAGTGGCATTTCAGTATACCAATGTTTACAATATTTCAATACTTAACCTAGTATGATTAATTTCAAGGTTTGAATTTAGTATAAGAAGTTGTCATTATATTTTCTCCACTAATGTATTGTAAAATATATAGATTCAAGACATGCATGATCAATTTTGACCTCTTTTGGGTCATTTTAAGCTTTGGATTTTATGTATTAATAAAAAAATTGATGAAGATCACACATTGTCGTCCCTCAATTGATAATATTACTTCATATACCATTGTTGGCCAGTTCATCAATTTGATATTATCCAAGTTTTTCTATGAATTATTCTTAAGTTTGTTATATATTTTATCTTCAAGCAATGATAATAGCAATGTTGAGTGGGAATTCTTAATCTAGATATTTCCTTTTGAGATCAATTTGAAATGTTATATAATTTGGTTATTGCTTATATCTCTTCATATTATTTTAAGCTCATTCGACTTCTTAGTGCTAGTAAGTTCTCCATATTATTTTGTTCATTTTTGAAACCATGATATTCTCATATTGATAATTATCTTGCAAGTGTTTCGATACTGGTAGGAGAGATAGATTACCCATATCCACCTAGAGTTTAAAAATCACTCAATATTTAGGTATCATATGTCAATTTAAATATAGTTAATGTGAAATTTGTTTTCTTATTCTAGTTGATTTTCATATTTTTGTACTAATATAGCATATTAAAAATGTGTATGAAGACACCATGGGTTTATTTCATTTACCATCTATACATGAGATGGAACAACCATCTTTGATTACACCCTTTTTTGGTGCACCATTTTTTTCAATGTTGAATTGAAATGAGGCATTAAGAAAAACATTTTTTTAGATCCATGAGTTTAGTTTTTGATGCAGGAGCATCCACACGAGCATCTACAACTCAATCAAGCTAGCCAACATGGAGCGGAGAACAGCTGGACAGCGCCAACACATATTACTTTTGAATACTTTGGAAAGTTGTTGCGCCGCCATTTAAATGAAGGCATTCATAAGAAGCGCACTTGTACTGTATAATAGATAAGAAGGCATTTAATAGTTTTAATGTTGTTAGATAGGGATTTATTATAGATTTGATAGATAGAGATTTCGAGAGGGAAAAATGGAATATAGGCACCCTCCGTTGTATTGTTGTAGAGGATTCAGATTATTGAGATATTCAACATTAGCGTTCAAGAGCAAGAAGAGAGCAACTCAGAGAACTGTTGAAGGATCCCCATGTACAGATATTGAATTAATAGGAAAGCTTTGATTCAATTCCATGGCTGTGATTATTCTCTGTGTTTTGTTGATATTATGCTGTTGCATATTTGCTTCTTGCTTTGCCTATTGTCTATATGCTGCATATGTGATTGCATGGCAGGTTCGAAATCTGAGGGAATGAGAGAATGAGTTTCAATCGTTTCTCTGTCTAAGCCAGGAGATTCCTGCATAGAGTGTAGTGGAATTCCTCCGCATAGAGTGTGTTGAGGAGGCTGGACAGTTAACCTCTCATCTTTGTTTGCCCAGAAGTTGCGTTGAGTTATTCGAACTGTGCAGGTGAAGAACAGGTTGAATTGAAGTCTCAGAGGCAAGCCTGGGAAGAGGAGAACAGGAAAGACTTGATTCAACTCCATGGATGTATTTATCCTCTGTGTGTTGTTGGCATTATGCCTTTGCATATTTGCTTCTTGCTACGTATTTCTTTCATATGCTGCGTATGTGATTTTATGGAAGAATTGAAATCTAATGTCTGAGTGGAAAGCGGGTGGAAGACAGAACGTAGAAGTCACCAGTCGCGAGGAATAGTCGTAAGTTGGCAAACCATCTCGTGGAGAGACACTCCTTATTTAAGGTGCAGCAGGGATAAAGAGGTCGTGAAGTCTACAGAGCGAACAGAAGAAAGTTCGAAGATTGGGGAAAAGCAGAAGCGTCGAAAGGATCACGAGGAGCATGACTCAAGGTCGTGGATTGGCGTTTCGGGAGCTCGTTAAGTAAAGCTCTTGATTCGTGTAGAGGAAATCACGGAATCGCGAGAAGCGAAGTCTCAGCGTTTTCGTGCATGGAGTGATTCATAGTCAAGTTGACGCAGCGAGGAATCTCGGGATATCGGGTCTCGGGAGTGAAGGGACAAGCATTTGGTCTCGCAAGTCGCGAGGTCGCGGGGAAGCGAAGTCGCAAGATCGACATCTCGGATCTCGGAAGTTTGAAATCCGAGGCCTTAGTACCCCGATCAACGAAAAGCGATAAAGTGAAGGTCCCGATAAGCGAGAGGAAAGTCAGCGTTGACTTACCTCGGGTCTCGTGGGTCCGAAGGGACATCATCCGACCATTGAATCCGCGAAAGTCGAGGTTCCGACCTCTCCTATTTAATCACCATGGGAGTAGCGTGGAAGGAGCTGTGGGTTGCGAACTTCCGATGAGGAGGTAGAAGAGACTTAGAACTCTTCGGGCCAGTGAAAGAGCAAGAAGGTCCTGGTGAGAGCGGCTTGCTGCTGAGGGAAGGTTGCGTCAGAGTGGTATCAGAGTGGGAGTATCTTTGCTTTCTGAAGCAGAGACAGAGGAGATATAATGCCGCCTCGAAGAGAAAGGCAGTCACCTGATCGTGAAGACAGGGACGCCCAAAGAAGGGGTAGGCCAGCAGGGAATCTAGAGATGGAACGTCAAATACGAGATCTCAGGGTGAGACTCGAAGATATGGAGACCACCCAAAGGCATGGAGTCGGCGCGGGGGAGTCCAGTGATTCTGAAGTAGAGGAGGAAGCTGGACACTCAGAAGAGGTCTCAGCGGAAGACGCATCAACGGAGAGGTTGATCAGATCCATTTCCAGAATGAGCTCGAAGACCAAGATGGACATTCCCGTCTATGAGGGAAGTCTAAATGCGGAAGAATTGCTGGACTGGATCCGAGCACTCGACACCTACTTCGATTATGAGGATATTGAAGAGGACAAGAAGGTAAGGCATGCTGTTACAAAGATGAAAGGACATGCATCCTTATGGTGGGATGAATTGCAGGCTGATATGCGCTGCAAAGGAAAACAGAAGATCAAGAGTTGGGATCGAATGATTGCCAAGATGAAGGCGAAGTTCATCCCCAGAGATTACCATATCACACTGTTCAGGTGCATGCAGAACCTGAGACAGAAGTTGATGACGGTGAAAGAGTACACCGAGGAATTCTATAGGCTCAACATTCGAGCTGGTCATCGCGAGAGTGATGATGAAAAGCTGGCAAGATATCTGAATGGTCTGAGGTACGACATTCAGGATGAGTTAAGCATGCTGACCATCAGGACGGTGGAAGATGCTTACCAGATGGCTTTGAAAGCCGAAGAGAAGCTGAGCCGCAATCAGGGACAGCGAGGGCGAGGCAGGAGTCAGCCCAGAGGCAAGGCGGTTGCCCAAGAAAAATTTCAGAAGCCCAAGGAGGAGTGGAAAAGACCTCAGGGGAAGGCTGAAAGAGGTGGAACCTCACAATCAAGGCAGCAATATGCTGAGCCGAGGAGGCAACATACAGAGCAGGGTGGCGGATATGCTGACGCCAACACTATTCCTCGTACTCGAGGTAGAGGAAGAGGGTGTGGAGGAATTATCACATGTTTTACATGTGGAAAAGACGGACATAAAGTCGTTGATTGTCCAGACAGGAAAGTGGACAGAAGTGAAGCTCACGTCACAGAGGCGTGGAGGCGTGATGATGAGAACGAAGATGCAGACAGTGGAAGGTCGCTTGGGATGCATAAAATTCTTTTAACACCTGAGAAAGAGGTGGACAGCTCAGTACAGAGGAGCAGACTGTTCAGAATGGCTTGTACGGCCAAGAACAGGAAGTGCAAGGTCATAGTTGACAGTGGAAGCACAGACAATCTCGTTTCGACCGAGATGGTGGAAAAGTTGGAGCTAGAAACAACTAAGCACCCGAGTCCATATAAAGTATCGTGGTTACAAAAAGGACACCGGGTAAGTGTCACTAAACAATGCTTAGTTAAATTCAAAATTGGGAATTATCACGATGAGATTTTGTGCGATGTCATTCCCATGGATGTATGCCATATACTGCTGGGTAGACCATGGCAGTATGACCGTAATGTTGTTCATGATGGGAGGATGAACACATATACGTTAGAGAAGAATGGGAGAACCCATAGATTGCTTCCGATAAAAGATAAGGAAGTGAAGCCGGAGGTAACCAGCATGATACTTCTCATGAGTGGGAAGGAACTTCTCACAGAGATGGAGAAGAACGAAGATCCGCAATTCTTTGTTGTCAGGAAGCCAAGGGTTGTCTTGACAAGCACAAGAGTGGATGACTTACCAGATGAGATTCAGGAACTGCTGGGAGAGTTCGCTGACATCATCGTGGACGAACTACCTCGTTCGTTGCCACTGATGCAGAGTGTGAGTCACCATATCGACCTCATACCCAGAGCAAGTTTTCCAAACAAGGCAGCGTACAGATTGACACCTCAGGAGAACGAGGAAGTCAAAAGGCAGGTACAGGATCTGCAGGATAAAGGACTGGTCAGAGAAAGCCTTAGTCTGTGTGCCATTCCAACGGTACTGATTCCGAATAAGGATGGAGGCTGGAGAATGTGTACAGACTCCAGGGCGATAAATAAGATCACCATCAGGTACAGATTTCCACTGCCAAGAATGGATGACTTGATGGATTGCCTAAGTGGGGCAAATTATTTTTCGAAGATTGATCTCAAGAGAGGATATCATCAGATCCAGATGAGAGAGGGAGATGAATGGAAGACAGCATTCAAGACAAACGAAGGTTTGTACGAATGGCTGGTCATGCCGTTTGGTTTGACAAACGCACCGAGCACATTCATGAGGCTGATGAATGAAGTCTTGAGGGAATTCATCGGTAAGTTTGTGGTCGTGTACTTGGACGACATATTAATTTTCAGCAAGACCAGGGCTGAACACTTGAGACATTTAGACATTGTGATGAGAAGGCTACAGCAGGAGAAGCTGCTGATAAATTTGAAGAAGTGTTCCTTCATGCAGACATAACTCATTTATTTGGGTTTTGTGATCTCGGCGAATGAATTAAAGATGGATCCTGAGAAGGTTGAAGGAATCAGGAATTGGCCATCACTGAGAAATTTTTTTGAGGTAAGGAGTTTTCATGGTTTGGCTAGTTTCTACCGAAATTTCATTCGGAATTTCAGTGGAATTAGCGCCGCGATGATGGACACAGTGAAGAAGCGACATAAATTTTTTCACTGGACAGCCGAGGCTGAGAAGAGCTTCAATCTGTTGAAGCGGAAGATTACAGAGCAGCCAATTCTGGTGCTGCCAGATTTCCAGAAAACCTTCCAGGTGAAGTGTGACGCCAGTGGGTATGCTATTGGAGGGGTCCTGAGTCAGGATGAAAGACCTGTAGCATACTACAGTGAGAAGCTAGATGATGCAAATCTGAAGTACTCCACGTACGACAAGGAATTCTATGCCATCATACAAGCGTTGAAGAAGTGGAGGCATTACTTGATACCCAAGGAATTCATTTTGTACAACGATAATCATGCATTGCAGTTCGTGAGTCAACAGGAGAAGCTGAATCAGAAGCATGCGAAATGGGTAGAGTACATGCAGAATTTCACATTTGTGATAAAGCACATTTCAGGGACTGCTAACAAGGTGGCTGATGCCTTGAGCAGGAAATGTTTATTACTGTAGGAGTTTAGAGTCAAGACCTTGGGTTTTGAAAATTTAAAAGAAATATATGCAGGTGATGCCGATTTCAGGGAAGCTTTTGAGGCAGCCGAGAACCCAGTTCTCAGATATCGGAGCCTGTGGATGGATTTTATGCTCCAGGAAGGATTGCTATTTCGGGGCAATCAACTGTGTATTCCAGATTGCTCCATGAGGGAGAATTTGCTGAAGGAAAAACACAGTGGTGGTTTAGCAGGTCATTTCGGGCATGAAAAAACATTCGCCAAGCTGAGCGAATCATATTATTGGCCGGGCATGCGCACAGATGTCAAACGGTTTGTTGACAGATGCAGGATATGTCAACACGCGAAGGGCCGAAAGAAGAACACAGGGTTCTATCAGCCGTTGCCTATACCTGAGAGGCCATGGGAAGCCATCAATATGGATTTTGTTTTGGGTCTGCCGAGAACACAATGAGGGGTTGATTCCATCTTCGTGGTAGTAGACAGGTTCTCGAAGATGGCACATTTTATACCATGTCATAAGACCAGCGATGCAACCCACATCGCAAATTTGTTCTTCAAAGAAATCGTCAGATTACATGGATTGCCGAGGAGCATAGTCTCGGACAGGGATACGAAGTTCATAGGTCATTTTTGGAGGACGCTATGGAAGAAGTTGGGGACTGATTTATCTTTTAGCTCAGCATACCATCTGCAGACAGATGGGCATATGGAAGTGGTCAACAGAAGTCTGGGAGATCTGTTGAGAAGCCTAGTGGTGGAACATCACACCAGTTGGGACCAGATATTACCACAGGCCGAATTCGCATACAACCATTCGGTGAATCGGAGTACAGGAAAGAGTCCATTTCAAATTTTGTATGGGACACAGCCGAGAGGAGTTTCTGAGCTCAGAGAGTCAGAACATGCAGAGACTAGCAGCGCGAGAGCTGAAGAATTCGCTGAGGCGATGCAAGAACTTCACGCAGAGGTGAAGCAGCGACTGCAGAAGGCAAATCAGGAGTATAAGCACCGAGCCGATCAGAGGAGAAGGAAACTTTAGTTTGAATTTGGGGACATGGTTCTGGCGCACTTGAGGAAAGAAAGGTTCCCAAGGGGGACATATAACAAGCTCAAGATGAAGAAGATCGGACTGTGCAAAGTCCTGAGAAAGTTCGGGGAGAACGCATATGAGCTTGAGTTGCCAGAGGGCATCGGGATATCTCTGATTTTCAACGTTTCGGATTTATACCCATACAGGGATAATGAAGCAAAAGCTAGAACTGAGGAACCAACGGTTGAGTGGCAGAAGCAATTACCAGTTGCAAAGAAACCTCGGATGGAGTGCATACTGGATAAAAGAGCAGGTAGGAAGACCAGGAGGAAGCAGTATTTTGAATACCTGGTGAAGTGGAAGAATCACCCAGTGGAGGATGCAAGCTGGGAGGTAGAGGCGGTGATCCAGAAACATGGGCACACAATACAGGATCTCATGGACAGGAGCCCATGAAATCTTTTGAGCCGAGGAGTATGATGCAGGAGCATCCACACGAGCATCTACAACTCAATCAAGCGAGTCAGCATGGAGCGGAGAACAGCTAGACAGTGCCAGCACATATTACTTTTGAATACTTTGGAAAGTTGTTGCGCCGCCATTTAAATGAAGGCATTCATAAGAAGCGCACTTGTACTGTATAATAGATAAGAAGGCATTTAATAGTTTTAATGTTGTTAGATAGGGATTTATTATAGATTTGATAGATAGAGATTTCAAGAGGGAAAAACGGAATATAGGCACCCTCCGTTGTATTGTTGTAGAGGATTCAGATTATTGAGATATTCAACATTAGCGTTCAAGAGCAAGAAGAGAGCAACTCAGAGAACTGTTGAAGGATCCCCATGTACAGATATTGAATTAATAGGAAAGCTTTGATTCAATTCCATGGCTGTGATTATTCTCTGTGTGTTGTTGATATTATGTTGTTGCATATTTGCTTCTTGCTTTTCCTATTGTCTATATGCTGCATATGTGATTGCATGGCAGGTTCGAAATCTAAGGGAATGAGAGAATGAGTTTCAATCGTTTCTTTGTCTAAGCCAGGAGATTCCTGCATAGAGTGCAGTGGAATTCCTCCACATAGAGTGTGTTGAGGAGGCTGGACAGTTAACCTCTCATCTTTGTTTGCCCAGAAGTTGCGTTGAGTTATTCGAACCGTGCAGGTGAAGAACAGGTTGAATTGAAGTCTCAGAGGCAAGCCTGGGAAGAGGAGAACAGGAAAGCCTTGATTCAACTCCATGGATGTATTTATCCTCTGTGTGCTGTTGGCATTATGCCTTTGCATATTTTCTTCTTGCTACGTATTTCTTTCATATGCTGCGTATGTGATTTTATGGAAGAATTGAAATATAATGTCTGAGTGGAAAGCGGGTGGAAGACAAAACGTAGAAGTCACCAGTCGCGAGGAGTAGTCATAAGTTGGCGAACCATCTCGTGGAGAGACACTCCTTATTTAAGGTGCAGCAGGGATAAAGAGGTCGTGAAGTCTACAGAGCGAACAGAAGAAAGTTCGAAGATTGGGGAAAAGCAGAAGCGTCGAAAGGATCACGAGGAGCGTGACTCAAGGTCGTGGATTGGCGTTTCGAGAGCTCGTTAAGTAAAGCTCTTGATTCGCGTAGAGGAAATCACGGAATCGTGAGAAGTGAAGTCTCGGCGTTTTCGCGCATGGAGTGATTCATAGTCAAGTTGCCGCAGTGAGGAATCTCGGGATATCGGGTCTCAGGAGTGAAGGGACAAGCATTTGGTCTCGCAAGTCGCGAGGTTGCGGGGAAGAGAAGTCGCGAGATCGGCATCTCGGATATCGAAAGTTTGAAATCCGAGGCCTTAGTACCCTGATCGGCGAAAAGCGATAAAGTGAAGGTCCCGATAAGCGAGAGGAAAGTCAGTGTTGACTTACCTCGAGTCTCGTGGGTCCGAAGGGACATCGTCTAACCATTGAATCCGCGAAAGCCGAGGTTCCGACCTCTCCTATTTAATCACCACGGGAGTAGCGTGGAAAGAGCTGTGGGTTGAGAACTTTCGATGAGGAGGTAGAAGAGACTTAGAAATCTTTGGGCTAGTGAAAGAGCAAGAAGGTCCTGGTGAGAGCGGCTTGCTGCCGAGGGCAGGTTGCGTCAGATTTCTCTTGTCTAGTTGTTTTACAAACTAGACTTTTGTGGTTTTGTAGTAACCTAAGCTGGTTGGATTTTTTTCTTACAGTACATGGTAGAATTTTATCATGGCCATCCTATATTCCCAACAATTCATATGTTGCACATCCACCTTACCATTGGTATTCTAACCTCTCCCACATGAGCCATCCTATAATATTCTATCCATGGGAGTTTATCACTTCCCACCTCCACCACCACTTTAGATGAATCCTTATAATATTGCTGCACCTATTTTAGGGTTGAGTTTACCTTCTTATGTTTCTTTAGTCTACCCTAGACATGCCTTTGTTCCATCTACCAGTGATGTAACCCCATTAGTTTCCACTATAAGTTTTTATCTACTATTATTGCATCTATAGTTACTACATCAAATTAGGATGTTAAATAGATGGCTCCACCTCCTAGACAAAAATCCCAATCTTTGGCATCACCCTCCTATAAATAGGTTTATTCAACAATTGCATGTGGGTCCATTGCAAGTGATACATGATCCCATGCATCGACCAAGTCTGATAATTCATGATCATCCTATTCACCACTACTACATGGTCCATAAAAGAAATATTTTTTTAAAATGCATATTTTGAATATGGGGTTGTCTAGGATTCAAAATAAATGAAATGCTCAAATTCCATGTATTTTGTTTCAATTATATGCATGTGAATGATCTACATTGACCACTTCCCCAAACTTTATTTTCACATGTCCTCTCGTTGTTGATTCCTCTTGATTTTTTGTTCCCTCTATTATTACTATAGAACACCATTGGACTATAGATTTGGCATACTGAATAAGGGATTTTTCATAAACCTCATCTCCTCCATACAAAGTGTATTTTTAATGCATGTACTAGTTTTTTCATGCTCACCTTTCCCATGCCCAGTCTCAAAATAGTTTAAATATGTCACATAATTCTATTTTGGTGCAATAAAATCAACTATTAAAATACTTTGACATTTTTGAACTATCCCACACAACCATATGACCAAATCCAAAGTCAATCAATTTTCATAACTCTCTCCTTAAAGCGATCATAGAACATATGAAAGAAATGTTGTACATAATGTTGGTTATGGAACCTATGATCACTTATGTAGAAGTTAGATTCCTTCAAAACTATCCTCTTTTATTCACTACTATATGGCTCATGCCTATATGTGATTTATACCATTATGTTGACCTAATCTCAATGATAATATTGGCTCTTGATATCATTTTTTGGTTGGAGGGTGTACTTTTTAGCAAAATCCACAACCAATAGTACTGAAGGAAATGGTATATATTCATATTCTAAACTTATCATATTTCCATTGTGCCACATCATTATGGGAAATTAATCCTTGTGGTATTTGGGTCAAAACCAAAATAGATCAAAACCCAAGGAAACTTGTCTCAAACTCTAATTAAATAATCAATCGGGAATAAATACCTATAATAACTAACTTTCAAGAAAAGAGAAGGAAAGTGCAATTGCAATCCTACGTTTGGATTAGATCCCACTTTATGTCTTTCGCTATGGAATTTCTTCTTGACAACCCTTTGAAATTCCTGTAGATAAATAAAGATGCAACTGCAAGAAAGTAGTTATCCACTAACTAACTAATTAAAAAAACAATTTAGATTTGATGTTAGATTCAAAATAAAATAAGAATTATAAAATAGAGTATCATAAGAATTATAAAATAAAACAAATAATCAAACAATAATGAGACTTCTTTTATTGATGACAGAAACAGGGGTTGGTTACAACTTGCAACCACTATGGCACCATCCTGGAACCAGGCTCCAAGTTCCTCCACCCAAGGATGAAAATTTATAGGAGTACCTCCAACACTCTACACTCTAGTGAGTCCAGTGAATACAAAGGTGTTCTTCCTGACAAGATAAGGAGAATACAAATTCTGGAAACAAGGGTTTCTAGGTAGAGGCGACAATCTCAGACACTATGGAAACAAGGCACTTCTAAGCTATTATTTAAAAGGCCAAAATAATGGTTCATTTCTTAGCCATCTTGCTTCTCCTTTTCCTCCACCCAAAGGATCTCTTTTATACTCCATTTTGATGGTTGGAGTCATTATGTACAATATTTAGGAAGTTGGGGAATAAAAAAAACCATAAACTATGCTCGAAATGTCAGGATTATATGTTTTTGAATGAAAATTAACATTTATGTGGGTTTCTAATAGGAAACCCATGTATGTACACAAGTTTCTTTAAGGAGCGTCACGTACACTTTTATAAATGATGTTTTTAACTGCGTTTTTGAGAAGGAAAAAGAAGATTTAAGTCCTACAAGAAGGGAAAGGGATGTAAAATAGGCCAATGAGTCATCATGTGCATGTATAGTGGAAAATGACACTATAACATATGCCCTCTAATGTGTGAGGTTAGAAGAGAAATCGATGACCGAAATACATTACAAAAGACATGAGATAGTGGAGGTCCATTGGGTAGGAGTAGTTGAATACCAATCCCAGAACAATACCTACAATAGAAACATGTAAGATACTCTCTTCTCAAGTCGGGCATTCCCATGCTTGTTTATTACGTAAGCATGGCCGCCAATCACATACACTGTAGATCCATGAATGATATAAATATAAATGATGCCCATGGAAAAAAAAAATTTACACAGTGGATCCATGTGATATATAGTAGTAGTAATCAGGGCCATGAAAAAATACACAATGGATCCATGAAAATGTAGATCATAACCACAAATAGATACACAGTGGAGCTATGTTTTAGGATCAAAACAGAGGATATCTAGAGACAAGGAAGTGAACAAACTAATCCTCTGCAAGTACCAATGTATGAGGGTGGCACAATCAATATAATTTGTGTAAGAGGACAAAAGAGGTGATGCTCATAATTCACCCGAAGTCGATTATTTGACCACTGTGGTACACGTTTGCACTATGTGAATAAAGGAGTTGAATTCAAACACAATGAGACATAGTTTGATTACCGATCATTGATGTATATCATTAACAAACATGAGACAACCCACCGAGGGCGTCAAGGTACCTAGTACAATCTAACAAGTGTGAATAAATTAATTGATGTCGAACACATGATATAATCTACTGATCAAGAGACATTGATGTATTCCACTGTCAATAGCAAGGGAACTTGCTACTGATGACTGCAAGCCCCAAGGTACTTAAAATGACTCTATATCCTTGTCCTAGAGAAGTATGTGGTGAAGTCAATAAGAAGAGATCCACTGGAAGGAAGGCATTAAGGCATCCTCCATCATGCAACATGAGGGGTAGCAGAAGGAAAAATATTTGGAAGGACTCAGACGAAACATATTGTAAGGACCACACCGAGGTATGACTCTGGCATGTACCAAATGGAATAGCACATGGAAAAGACTCTCTGAATAGTAACCAATGATGAATAATACTAAGAAATATGAGGAATCCATGATTGGGTTCAAATGGAAACCAAGGTACCACACGAATCCCTATGTGTGATGATTTTTGTTGACATCAAACATAAGGGAAATCGCTCAGTCAATGACCAAAGATGGTTTGTCATCTGCTGAGCACAAGGCCACCTATCAATAATGGAAATAATCCCAGGGTGAAACTATAGGTCATACTATCAAATCAACGAATCGTAGTCGATAAGAGTAGACCTGCCAACAAGAAGTCAGTGAGGACCTTCTATACTGCCACAAGTGAGATACAAAGATACTTGTGAAAATGAGAAATATTTGACTGACACGGGAAGGATGAATTGGAAAGACAAGGTTTCTGCAAAATAGACAAAACAATTTGACTTCCCTTGAACAAAGACACAACACAAAATGTGACTTACGAGGCATGGAGTGTAAACTAGGATATGCCTGCGACATAGGACGTGTCAACAAACACTCCATATGACTAGAAGAATAACCAACCGAAGGAGATTATGCTAAAATACAGTAAAAAGGACCTCCTAAATCCATATTAAACCCAATAATGAGATGAAGACTCATATATTGTGTTTTGTTCAAGGGTGACACAAGTAGATGACATATATAAAAGATTTAGACTCATTCCCATCCTTTGTTTTTTTTGTCTTTTTCATATTATAAAGCATGAAAAAGAATAAAATAATTCTATACTACATGGGAGGAAATGAGCATCGCAGGTGATAAAAATAGTTCCAAGGATGAGGAACATATATATGCTCAATGAAAGGAAATGCATGCAGGATATGGATGCTTGGGGGAATGTTTCCTCTAGGGATAAAGGTGTCAAGTCGTAAAGGAAAAATATTGCAAGGCTGGTGACTATTCAAGAATTTATATAATTGGATTATACAACAACAAGTTGAATCCAACATTAGTCTCAAAAAGTGCAAGTAGTTAATATGCAATGTAGATACAACTTAACAAAAAAAATTGGAAGCTCTAGGGGTAATTTGGCCAAAAAAATTGAGAAGTAATGAGGCTTCATTGCAAAGTCATGAAAGTACTAAACAAATATTTTGATCCTACAAGAAAACTACAACATGAGTGTCAAAATGGTGAGTAAGCTACTAACTAGGACACTCAAGAAGGGATAAGCTCTATCATTCATTAACAACTCCTTTAAAGCAGCTTTGAGGGGGTGATGATGTGAACGAATGGGATTGAACCTATGGTGAAATTGTGATTGGTAAAGATAGATGCATTATGTAGGCAGAGTGAAACCAACCCTAAATGCCAATAACGACCACAATATATAAATAAGGGATCCCCTCAGGTATTATCCAAAAATAGATTAATATGAATAAATGTAACTTCAACGCAAAGTCATGGTGGGACTAAACAAGGCTCTCGATCCTATGAAATTATTTCAGCATGGGTGCCAGAATTCAATCCAGGTTATAACTAGGGAACTTATGAATGGTAGGCTCTACCACATGAATTACAACACTTCTAAAAAATAGAGAAGGTTCTTTGTCACAACTTAGTGGGGTGAATCCTAAGGAAACAAGAAACGGATAATGAAAAAATGCATGAAGGAGAAAATATAACCTATATTCAAGTTTCAATATTATTACCTGCCAGAATGGATCGACATGGAATGAAAAGGTACCAAAGAAAATGTGTCCAAAGTCCTATATATAAAACTGAAAAAACTCACATAGAAGTTAATAATTCCAATATTGAAACCTATGATAAAAACAAGCATTATGGGATACAGAACTTGAAAACAAGAAACCCTAAAAGTATAATATGTATATATCAATGCACAACCTTATGGATTATGCATCCTATTGTCTAGGTGGATACCATTGCTAGGATCAGACCAAGAGTTTCTTTGGTGACAAACCTGTAAAGTTTGTTGTTTGGGAAGAGGTTGAAAATCCATAATCATAGCTTCAAGGATAGCCTCATCTAAAGGAAACTCAACATCTATGAAACTGGGGCTTGACAACACAAAAATACTAGGGCTCGAGATATTACAAACAACAAGATCAAACTCAAGAGGAAAAACACAGTCCCTACGAAAAAAAGGGGGAAGTGAAGGATCACATGCCCCCATTGGATACAAAACCTAATCAATTGTCAAGACCTTATCCCGAGGAGGAAAACATGAATGTAAAGATTCCTTCTAAAAAAAAATTGAATACCGATGATAAGACACCACATAATTCACCCGTGGTGGGGAAGAGTCTACTCGAACACTAGGAACACACAAAGGGGGAACATGTGCTAAAGATGAACTAGGATGGTGATTATCAGATGAAATTTGATCAATAGTGACATTGCTTCTATTGTGAGGGAAATGCATCACAGGAAAAACCATAGACACCACATCCTTCATAGCATATAAATAATCACTCCCAAGAAGCATATTAAATTCTAAAGTGCTTGGCACCACTAAGAGATCGACTAGAACAGTTTCCCCACTTAAGGTGATAGGAAACTGTGGAAGAATCCCCATACATTCACTAGGTATTCTATTGAAAGTGAGAAACTCACTGGTAGCTAAAACAAGCTTGGGAGAAACCAAATATTTCCAAGCCGAGGAGGATAAAATACTTGTAGAGGATCCTTCATCTACAATACAAAGACAAACTCCTTTCAATATATATTCAACCAGAACCATTATCTGGAAAGGTGCAGAAGAAGGAATGTGAGGCTCCACAAGATCATTCTAATAAAAGGAAACCATCCCATGAATTGGAGGGAGTGTACTCTAAGAGAGTGAAATTTCTCCTTGTTAAGAAGGTACTAAAATGGAAATGATAAATACATAGTCAAAAGATGCATCATCCCTTGAAAGAAGAGTAGGATCAACCAAATATTGTATCGACATGACCACTTTGGTAGACTCATCACTCTCAAAGAGAAGAGTGGGATCGACTGAATATTGCATAGGTACAACCATTTCCTCAACCAATGGTTGAATAGGATGTAAGAAAACATGGTCAAGAGATGCATCATCCCCCAAAACTATATTGCTATCGGTTGAAGATGGAATCAACATGATAACTTCATCAATCAACGATTGATTAGATTGTTGGGTAATTGAAGATGACATAGAACTAGAATGGCCTCCATACAAGGACCATGTCTTCGTACCATGAGAATAGCAGGACACAAATGAGTAAGGTGATTGTCTTTTCAAATATTACAAGGGAAATTGGTGTTACATCCTATACGTCTAGTTTTAACAACAATATCAATTCCCCCAACATGACTTGCAACGAGTTGTGGGTTATCTTCAACATGACTTATAGAGGTTGTTGACATATCTACAACATGACTAGTATAGGTTGGTTTTGTGTTCCCAACATGAATAACATAGGTTGGTTTTTAAACTCCAATATGACTTGCAGGGACTAAGGTCTTCCCCCAGCATGACTTGCAGAGACCGATTGTGAGCCCCCAACATGTCTAGTGGAGGTTGGTTACATGTCTCCAACATGACTAACATAGGTTGGTCATAGGACTCCAACATTAATCATGTAGGTTGGTGAATTGACGCTAGTATGACTAGCAATGACTGGACTTTTGGTCCCAGCATGACTCATAGAGGTTGGTTGCTTCCACCCAACATCACTGGCAGAGGTTGGCAACACGTCTCCAATTTGAATATAAGAGGTCGGTGAACTAATTCCAGTATGACTTGAAGTGACTGGACTTTTTCTCCCAGCATGACCCATAAAGATTGTTTTCTTTCCCCCAACATGACTCACAGAGGCTAGTGATAGGTCTCCAACATGACTAACAGAGGTTGGTGAACTCTTTTTATTACTCTTCCTCTTCCTATTCCTTTTATACCTATGGTTACTAGTAGCAATGCTTTCACTAGAAGAGGGTGAAGAAGAAGGTGTATATTTCTTCGATGTAGAAGGTGAAGGATCAACATCCATATGATGCCCCTGACATAAGGTGCTAATTTGAGAAGCATCAAGAGAATTGAGGACATTCAGAGTGATCCACAACCAAACTGGTAGTCCAACATTCATCCCAGTAATGTTTAAAGTGGCCATCACAGGGGCACCAACGTTTCCAAATAATGGAAAAGAACAAGAATCCCCTTGGGAAGGAGTCCCTTGAATGGTATGCTCAATAACTTTGGCCAAAACTTTATTATGCATAGATTTATCTCTTGTGGGATTGTTCGTGTCCATAAAATTCTCATGCACTGACTCTGGTGAACCCATGGTATGAAAACCCATGCCTTCAGGGAGGAGGCTCCAGACTTTAAAGAGGAATATGAGGGGTCCTTATCAATCAGTGGAGCGGTTGGTCCTTAAGAACAACTATACAAAGAAACACTCCATTGAAAATTTCTAAGAGAAACATCACAATCAAACAAATTCTACAAAACTTCAGCCTAGGTGGATAAGGTCCTGAGTCCAAAGCAATGAAAATGTGGAAAGGGACCTTCCAGAAGAAGGCATAGGCTGATTAAGTCCTATGAACCAGTGAATAAAAGAGTAAGAATAAGTTATCCCGACCTCCACTTACCATCCTTATCCGGTGCTAGTTATCATGCTTTGCAGGTCACCCTTCAACAATACTGAAAAGTGTGATACAAAATATGCCCTAGGTACCATGGGAAACCCCCCTAAGTCACCTTTGAGATCCCTAGGGAAAACAACTAAGGCCACCAATTCACAGTCAATGTCTGGGGGGGTACAGTCGATAGTCAGGATCGAACGTATGGGCAGGGTAACTAAGTATAAATCCTCGAAAGCACTACCTCTCATGAAGGCAAGGGCACTACCGAAACCCCCAATATACGATCTATCCACTACACTTAGTTAAGCTTCGAAGGGGTTATCTCCTCGACTCTCCTTCCCGTGACCTCGTGTTTGACTCCTGTGTTAGAGGAGCTTCTTGGATATACTTCTATGATAGTTGGGTTTGAACTCTCCATATCTTAGAATCCTATGTTTGTTCACTGACCTTGGAGAGTTATCTCTCCAATCCTAACTGAATTCCCTAACCCTAAACTTGTTTATGAAGCCTAGAAACAAAGTATAGTTAATTTTTAGTTTAGCATTCATTTTAACGGTTGTTCCTTATTCAAAGGATACAAAAGTGAAAATGATGTTATTTGAGACTCTTGAAAAAAAAAAACTTATAAGAAATTTACGCTAATTCTTCGATGAAAAAGAGTTTCAAAAAATAACAATGCATAAACATTCCTTCAATCCTTGAAATTCAATTTTTTCCTTTCTTGATGCAAAATGCACAATGCAAATTTCAAGAGAAATGAAAGAAGTAAAAAAAAACTGATTTTATTTCTTATTTTTGTTTTGAAATTCTCTTAATATGAGAAGACAAAGAAATCCTATGCTAATATTTTTTTCTTTTTCAAATAACAATGCAAAACAATGCAAAGAAAGAAAGAGACATAACTAGCAAAAAACTAGGTTTTTTTTTCCTTCATTTTCTTCTTCTTTCTACCAAAGAAAAACTAAAAAAAGATGTTAAAAGAAAGATTTTTTTGTGTTTTTATGTTTTAAAAATCTAAAGAAAGAACCAAATATAAGTTTTGGACCCAAATACAAACTCAATTTTCAAATATGACCACAATATTCATAAGACAATCGAGATCCTGAGAACAAGACTAGTCTTATAGAAGTGAAATACATGAGATAAAAATAAGGAAACGAAGCATCCAACTCTTTTTTTTCTCTTGAAATATGATACTTTATCCACCTACCGACTTCCAAAAACAATTTCAGCCAAAACAAGGGCCAAAAAATGATGAAAAATAGTGAAAAAAACACCTTTTAGGGGATGTATGCGACTCTCTCCATTGTAGGTCGCATATATAATCCTGTGTACGTTACTTTGTTCAAGAAAATTCAGGTATGTAAGAATATGTACTCAATTAAACCCATGTACACCCAAGAAAAACCACTCAAACTTGAGGGGGGAGGGCTAGAAGACTTAGAAAATATCAAAGAAATCAACAGAATGTTGAACCAAGGTTCAAATAAAAAAAATAGGTTAAAAAACAAATACAACCAACAAGCACCCCTAATGATCCAAAAAGGGAGAATTCCCATTATGGTTTCCAATTCTATTACGAGAAATTACTCGCTATGGTCTTTGGGTAAAAACCACAATAGATCAAAACCCAACTCTAATTAAACAATCAATCAGGAATAACTACTTATACTAGCTAATTTTCAAGAAAAGTGAAGAAAAGTGCACCTGGAATCCTACGTTTGGAGTAGATCCCACTTGATTTCTTTCACTATGGAATTACTTCTTGACAACCCTATGAAAGTCCCACAGATAAAGAAAGATTCAACTGCAATAAATTAGTTATCTGTTAACTAACTAATTGCAAACAATTTAGATTCAATGTTAGATTCAAAATGACATACATATATATCATCAGAATCAATAAATAACACAAAAAATCGAACAAGAATGATAGTTCTTTTATTGATGATAAAAAGGGGTTGGTTACAACTTGTAATTGCTATGACACCATCCTGGAACTGGGCTCCAAGTTCCTCCACCTAAGGTCAGAAATGTATAGGAGTGTGTTGGCACAGGAGCAAACCCGGGGTTCAAGTCTAACAATGCACCAACAAGCCCTAACTACTGGCCCTTTCAGAAACACCTGCGAAGTAGATGCAGTCTCACCCGAAGTAGCAATAGGGGGTTGTAGGACACAAGTGTCTACAACCAGAGGAAATGCAAAGTGAATCAAAAACACAACACCAATCAATATAGATATTCTTTACCACGCTTAATCTTACTTCACAAGTTATATCTCATATCCAACACAACAATGCAATAATAGTATATCAAATGACAAATAACAAAACATTAATCACATAGAAAAACAAGATATACGTGGTTCACCCTCTCCCTAGGGCTATGTCCACAGAGCTACGTTTCTTGATATATTATATGAAAACATACAGTTATATCTGCGCCCTTAGCTACATATCTCTCTCTCCTTTCTCTTCTCTATATCCCCCCCCCTATGCACCCAGTTGCAGGGTTGATCTTCACACCCAGATGAAGATATTACAACACAGTCTTAATAATGTTCTCACCAACAATAATCAACACTAAATAACACAATCCAACTTAGAACGAACCCTCCCAGGTCTTTTAGACCTTTATTTATACATTACATAGCAAAAGTATAGGTGTCAAAACTCTATATCCAAAACCCTAGGTGCCAAAACCCTAGGTCAACTTGACTCATGCTTTAATAGCTTCGCCAACTTGTCTTTCCTTATTTTCCATGAGTTTCTCCAAAGCACTCGTTGATGGCTTTTTCTGCTTGCTGAGTTGTCCCTGATCCATATTCTTTGTTGATCTGTCTTCCTTGATGATCTCTTTCAACGACTCGCTTTCCCTTAATTTTCTCATTCTTTTCTTCTTCTCTTACCACTTTGACCCATTCTCAGTTTATGTGCCTTCTACACTCTTCGTACTTCGTCTTTCCTCTTCCTTCGTCTTTGATTTCTTCCTTAATCCATAACCAAGGGCCAACAGAGTGCCTCCAACACTCTGCACTCTAGCAAGTCCAAGGAAGACAAAGGTTTTCTTCCTAATGAGATAAGGAGAATTCAAATTATGGAAACGAGGCTTTCCATGCAGAGGGGACAATCTCAAACACTAGGGAAATAGGGCACTTACAGGATAATCTTCAAAAGGCCAGCATAATGGTGCATTTATTATCCATCTTGGTTCTCCTTTTCCTCCACCCCAAGGATCTATTTTATACTCCATTTTTATGGTTGGAGTTGTTATGTATAAGATTTAGGAAGTTGGGGAATGAAAAAACCCATAAACTGAAATGTCAGGATTATATTGTTTGAGGTAAGATTAACATGTATGCGGGTTGCTAATAGGAAAACCAAATATGTACATGATTTGATTCAAGGAAAATTGTGTACACTTTGATAAATGGGGTTTTAAGTTTTTGAGGAGGAAAAAGAGGGTTTAAGTCCTGCAAGTAGGGAAAGGTAACATAGGTAAATGAGTCATCGTGTGCATGTATAGTGGAAAATGACCCTATAAGACACATGAACATGTTGAACATATTGTGATTTTTTTCATAAAATTCCTTAGAGAAATCACATACTTGTACTCAATGACATAAAACTAAGGGAATAAATACAATGTTACCTTTTAAAACTTGATTTCAAATTTCTAAGCACAATTTGAAAGAATATGTTCCCTTTAAGTACAAAAAACTGACTTGGAACATTTCCAATGTTATCTTTTTTCTTTCTTTCCCACCATCTAGTTCATAACTAACATATTTTGAAGCTCCACATGTCAAACACCATCCTCCCAAATCCATTCTCCTTACTTTCATGGATGCATTGGATCAATAATGCAAATACCCCACACCTGGGGCACATCCCATCTAAAAACTATTTTTTATAATATGTTTGTCTATTGGGCCTTGGACACATGATACTATGAATAAAGTCTGTTGATGAAATTGGTGGTAGTATGGATGATAATTCTTTAACATTGTTAGTATGAACAACACAATGGATGCATGTGTGTGTGTGTGCCAATAACCAAATTATATGTGGTATTTGCAATAGCATGTGTTATAGTAAGTGAATATTATAACATACCAAGGTTTTCATTTCTTGAAAGTGTTTTGGTTGAGAATCATTCTTAAATATCTCATAGATTTTTATCTATGTCATTATATGTCAATAAAGTGTTTAATGTGGGGTTCATGGTTTGTAGAATCCCTTTTCATTTTAGCACATCCTTCTAGCTATATGAAGGCTAGGTGTTTTCATGCCAAATTTTTTGTACTAGTCCCTTAACAACTTCAATTCATTTTTTATGTCAGAAAGAGGTGGTCTACCAATAAAGGCTCGATAATACATTTGATAATCATTGTTGAGGCTTTATCTCATACTATAATAATTTTGAAGGGTTTTATCACTTACTTTAAAATTTTTAGATGTGTGTGAGAGAAAGTGACATTTCCTCGGGGTCTTGTTTGCAATTGATTCTAAAAATACACAATGGAACACATTATGGTCTTTTGCATGTATTCTTTCCAATTATATTAAAAGCAGTCATAATACTTCTAACAAAATGATAAGTGGTATTTGAAGTTTTAACTATCCATATGCCTAAATTTTCCTACAACATCCAATGTGTGTTATTTTAACAAATAAAAAAAAACTAACATTTAGATGCATAATTTTATGATTCAAAATACTCTTTAATAATTTTGTTGCACAACCAATCAATAATTCATTTATGTAACTTACCTTCAAGGATCATTGGGGAAATTTCATCTACTTGAAAAAAATATATGAATTCTTTTTCGAGCACTAGATAGATTTGGTAAGGAAGGTGGAACCAAAGTCCACAACCCATCAACATGACATTGTGGAAATTCACAAGGAGATCATATAACTTCTTTCAACTGATGGTCAATATTTGGAATACAATTGACATGCTAGTGGTCAGTATGATGAACACATGATTGTTCAAAAATAGTCTACAACATAGGATCCTCTTCATCAAAATTTTGTACAAAATATGAATGTCTATTTTCTCACTCTATATACTTGGTGTCTACCAAAATTTCCATGTATTTTTCAACCAATCATTGTTTGTTTATGGAACATTGGTTGGAAATTGACTTGATGTTAGAATTGGAATAGATCATTGTCACATATTTTGGAATAGAATTGGAATAGATCTATGTCGATGAAGAATAGATCATTGTCACATATTTTGTGCAAGTAATTGAGGTAGTGATTGATGGATGCTAATGTTTTTTCATACCCATATTTTTCTTTTCTCATAGTTCATTGATTTTTTTAGGGGGATTATCCTATACAACTTTCTTTCTTGATTGCATATATGTCCCATATTCACAAGAATCAATGGAAACAAGAAAATGTTTTTTTTTTTCTTTCAAATCACACTGAACAACAAAAAATACCAAAACATCATTCTTTACCTGTAAATTCATGCTCTTGTGCAAAGTTCACCTTCTTTTTTAAGACAATGGGACTATGTTTAATGCCTTTTTTTTTATTCCAACAAAATCATGCACATTTGTTAATGCACATGTGTTTTTTCTACAAAGGACGAAAGATTGATTTAAAAACCATTAGAGGGCCCTTTATATGGAATATGTGGTACAAGAACATGATTCATGACTTATTAAAAGGCTTGACACACCAATAATGGTGTTTTAGGGTACAAAATTAGTGGTGCTTTAGGGTATAAAATTAGTGGCTTGTAATGTACATAAAATTGTTTTCAATCCAACACCAAGATTAATTCTCATGGCCATTGTTGGGGTTCTTTAGCATCTAAGTGGGATATAAGTGCCATAAGTAGGTTTTGTGCATTGGAAATGGGTTTTAACGCCTAATCATGTTCAAGGGGGAATCAAGGGGATTAATCCCTAAATTAACCCTCTTGTGATAAAGAACCATTGTTATGGGAGGGGAAAAATTGGAGTTGAATCAATTAACATATCTTCTCAGACACAATTGACATGAACAACACCTACAAACCACAACACAAATCCTATATAGGCAGTCTTTAGAATCAGAATTGGATAGATATGCCATTAGAAGGTTTTCTCCATTGGGGATGGGTCATGGGGCCTTGACCATGGTCAAGGAAAAAAACCAAAAAACTTGGGATATTCTTGAATCTTCTGAGGCTCAAGAGCCTTAAATAATTCCTTTAACCAACACATGAGTCCTTTATAGTGGATCATTATGGGCCTTTGATTGAGATACAAGGGTCATGAACATATTTTGTGAATTATGAATAGGTATTTATGCCTAAGAATGGTCAACTCGGGAGACAAGGGCCTTAATACCTAATTGAGCCTTATCAAGATTAAGTGCCATGAAAAACACCTAGAAACTATGATTCAAGCCCTCACTAGGGGGTATTTGGCCTAAGAGTTGGTTATGGGTGCCACTAATATGTTTTACATGCCACAGATGTATTTTAGGGCCTTATCCGTGGTCATGGTAAAGAAACAATTTCCTTAGTCCATTGACCATGGTCAAGGGAGGGAAATAGTAACCTCAGGCCCTAAACATAGATTTTAAGTATTAAGCACCATGAAATCATCCTCGGACCATCACATTGGACCATGGATGGGTTAAAATTCCTTGATGGTCATAAAATAATGAAAATAAATTCCATAATATCTTATTGAATATTCTCAATCTCAAGATACTTTACCATTTCCTTTAACAAACACATAGAAAATTTGTGGGTGGTATTTTTCCTTTGAGTGGGATATAGGTGCCATGAGTAGGTTTTGTGCATTAGGAATGGATTTCAAGGAATAAAAATGGTTAGGGGGAAATAAATGAACTTGATCCCTAACTAAACCTTCTTGATCTCAACAACCATGAACAACGCCTATAAACCTTGACATGAGTCTTATCTAGGGAGATTTGTCATTCAAGTTGAATATGGGTGCTTGTACGAGGCTTTTAACATTAGAGATGGGTCTTGGGTCATTAACCATAGAAAATGGATGGAAACAATATACTTTGGCCATAAACATATTTCTTAGGCTCAATCACCATGGATGAGTCCTTAAACCACCATATGTGACCTCTATAGGGTAACATTCACCACTAATGGGGATCTGGATGCCATGAATATGATAGTTGTGGACCAATAATGGGTATAAAGGTATAACCAATGTTAAGGGAGGAAAAGAATGGAACTTTCCAAATCTTATCATGATTGATCAACATGAGAAAGACCTATAAACCATGGATATTCTTAATCTATAATATTGAATGCATCCTTGAACTACCATATTGGACCCTTGTCAGGTATCTTTGGCCTACCATGCTTAAAACAAAACACTATCCCTAAATATGAATGTGTCTGAGGCCCACTCTAGGACTCATTCTTGTGTCTATGGTGGGGGTTCTTTAGCAATATCCAAGCGGGATACATGTACCATGATTTGGTTTTTTGAAATAAAAAAGGATATCAAGGCCTAAACATGGTCATGGCCAAGGGGTTTAAGCCCTAAACAAACCTTCTTGATCAACTCAAGTGACATCATTGCAAGAGGACACATCTTAGGACTTAGGATATACACATCACATATCAAGCTTAAACACCATGAACAACACCTGTAAACCAAAACACAAGACTCATCTAGGTATATTTTTTCATCAAAGCTAACTATGGATGCCATTAGGAGGTTTTGAACACTAAGGATGCGTCATGGGGCCTTGAATATGGTCGAAAAAGAAAGGCAAGTACCTCAAGATATTTTTGAATCTTATCATGCCTAAGAGCCTTGAACGAGTTCTCAAACCCACACATGATTTCTTTGTATGGGTTCTTTGCAAGACTTTGAGTGGGATACAAGATCCATGAGTAGGTTTTGTGCATTGAAATGGGTCTTAATTGATCTGAAAATGGAATGAATTTGTTTCCAATAGATCTTTAAAATAAAGAAGACTTATTTCTTTAAATTGCAAGTGAAAAATGACATGTGTTTCGGTAATTGGATCATTTTACTAACACATAATTTCAATAATTTTTACTTAAACATGAGCAACATATTAGACTGATAAAAACCATCAATAATGAACACATAACACAACAAATGATAAAGGAGTTCACCCCTCTCTTGGGCTACATCTCCTGGTCCATCATCCATTGGATCATTTTCATTATGCTTAAAAAGTGCTCTTATAGTTCTCAAAATACAAAATAGATGGCTCCAATGGCTTCAAAACGTCCAAAAACCTCTAGCTGGGATTTGTCAGCACCTGGTTTGGCCAAAACATGAAGAAGTTACACGTCCTGGAAGTTTTCCCCTTCAAGCTTGTTGTACATGCTCACCAAAATGCACCTGTGAATGACCAACCTAGCTCCCGCAGTGTTACTGGGCCTAGAAACCCAGCACATGCACGCATCCCACAAAACGAGGAAAAATGTCGAACAATTAACGAGATTATCTCCCCCTTGGGTGGAGGTGTTGGTCCCATGGGGGCATGTGGCCACGTCCCAGCTCCTAAGACAGGTTTATATGGCTTAACCATGACCCATAATCCGCCAATGCTCCTATGGGGTGGCCACATGGATTAACACCCATACCTGTGGGGCTAAGCTAAAAACAAAATGTTAACCAACCACATGTGCGAAGAAATAAAGGGTATGGTCATGTGGCATAATAAAACTGTGGGTTGTAGACCTTCGCAATGGTCCATGCCAACAGTTAACAAGAGTGGGTTATATGTCAGGTGGTATGCAATAAACCGCAAGCTTAAACCAAAACGTGGGCTACAGCAAAGCACAATCCGTGTACCAAAACTTATGGTAAGTACGTGTACCAAAAATTATGGTAAGTCCGTGCGCCAAACATATAGTGCAAATTTATATGGAACGTGTATATGGAAAGCACTAGGGGCTGGGGCTAGGCCCTAGTCCTTAACTCCACCAAACGAAACTCCATTTCAATTCAAATATTTAAATCCAATGTTAAGGGTTAAGAAAAATTGTGGGTGGGATGGTATCCCATCCATGTCAAAACTCTCCCCCATGCCCGAAGGTTGCAGGTTTGACTCCTGTGGATTCATAAAAAAATTTACCATTGCCAACCAAAGGAGGGGTGCCATGTGGCAGCCCATGACTGGGCCATGTGGCACCATTACATTCTCCCAACAATATGACACGTGTCAAATAACCATTCACCCACACCTGCCAACACCTGCTAAGTCAACATTCCAACTCACCTTCCATGCCACTGTATGATCGTACGAACTGTACGGTCATCTTCCACGTCAACACTGTACGGACTGTATAATCAACAAAATTTTGCCTGCTTGGAAAAATGAACATAACACAATATCTTTCTCATACGACGTCCATTTGAACCTGTTCAAGTTGTGTTGGGTTCATAAAGATGAGGCCAACACAAATCTCCATTTTGAAGAGATTCTGAGCAATTGTATTTTTGAGCAAAATTTGATCCCCTGGATCACACCTCCCCATTGGGAAGCTTTTGGACCTCCAAAAGACTACTTTTAGTCAATTTGTAGATGAGGGTACAGTTCCCTCACCCTTACAATCTCAATCCATCCAATCTTGCTTGGATTGGTGTGTTTGAGATCAATGCGAAACTTGTCATGCCTTGCTGTGTACTTGGCTTGGCTCTTTCTCAACTGTTCTTGAATGGTTTGCTACACAAACTGAACTAGTTCAATGAACTTCTTGGCCTGATTATAAACATGATGAAAGTAATGTATATGCTCATCCCAAAAATTAGGATGCTTTATTTGCAATGTATCCACCTTCTTGTTCATACCAAAATGGCCAGCAATCAGAGAAGAATGTGTTTCCCTTATCTCGTTGACACTTTCACCCTGTGAAAAACATAGCTTTCCAAGATACCAAAGTTTACAATGTACATAGGAATCCAACTCCTCAACTTGGTTAGCACGACATAAAGTTGCATAAACATTTTTTCCATCAGCATTTAAACCATACTACTCCAAATAGCTCTTATGGATGATATAATTATGCTTGAAAATAACTAAAGCACTAACAATAGGCCTAGTAAGCATATCGAGAAATTTATCATAAAAGTGTTTCTTATACTTTATCACCAAGTGGAAAAAATAACTTGTCAAGGAAGGCAATGGAGCTTGCTTTGATCTCAACGCTTTCTTCCATATGTCTTCTTCATCAATCATATTTGTAGTCTTGTTCAAGGCTTTGATATATACCCACATATGCCACATACAATCTTTCTTTGGTACCAAACCAATTGGTGACCTGCATGGCGAAGTGCTTGGTTTGATGAACCCTTTGTCAAGCAAATCTTGGGATTTTTTTTTGTTTTCAACATTCTCCATGACTGACATCCTGCACATGTCAATGTTTGGAAGAGGACCTCCTTGATGCTGTAATGTCCCTTTCCAAATAGGAGCTCCACAAAAGGAGGCTTAATGGTCTAAACCACCCCGTTAGACTATAGCCAAGGCTAAAGAGGGGTAAACAGGGTTACTAGAGGTCACTCTAGTCACAGGTGTTATATTCATAAAATGACATTGAGATAACAAGGGTTAACAATGCTTTTAAGTCATTATGAGCTAAAAATAGAAGTCAACAGTGAATTAGGGTTTCAGCAGTGATTTAGGGTTTCAACATGATTTGGGGTTTTGGAAAGCTATAAAGGAAGGGTCAGTGACCTAATTCAGGATTATGCAGATTATGACTTGTCATTGAGGAGAAGAGGCACATCTCATGAGAGATAGTTCAGTGTATTCTAAGAGGAGACACCAGTTGGACGATTTCCATGTTGAAAGACACACCCTAGTCACCGGGAAGATCATCCAGGTCTTCCATCATTCTTCATTGATTCCGCAGTGCTCCCATATTATGGGTATTATCTTTTAGTTGCTTATTTGTATTTTGACTAAGATCCTTTTGTCTTTTGATCTAGCCGAGTGTTGTTATTTTATTCAGCCATAGTTGCTTATTTATATTCTGGCTAAGATCCTTTGTATGTTGATCTAGTTGAGTATTGTCATTTATTCAGCCACATTCGGCCATTTTGTAATCCACAGAGATATCATAATACAAACTTGCAGTCCTTTGTCACGTTTATTATTTGTATGATCATTTATATGCTCTAAACCTTTGATCCTACACACACATTAGCCGCGTTTCCAAGACTAGCCAAATCAGGAACATTATAATGGTATCAGAGATTTAGTCTTGCCAGCCTGTGACAAAAGAAAATGAGTGCAGTAGAAGACCCAGAGGGTCGTGAACACGTAGGTGACGAATATGTCACTTACAACAGGCATCAGGAAAGAAGGCATAGGCCTGATTTTCCCCCTTTTCCTCCTAGCTCATAGGAAGAGGAAGAGGTACACAGAGAAGAAAAGAGAAGGGAAGAGCATGAGGCTGAGCGCGAGGCAAAGAGGATGCTAGGAGACATATATGAACGACCAGAGGGCAGTGGCAAGGCCCCCATAAATCCAGAGGAAACTTTCATGTAGGTTATCAATGGTATGTTAGCTAGTCAACAGACCATGTCTCAGTCCTTGGCACAAGTGGTTGATAGATTGGCTAGAGTGGGCACCCCAGATACACAAGTCCCGCATGCAGCACATGAAAAATCGGGAGCAGGCAGTAGACCCCAGTCACCCTCTCGCACATACACCTCTGCGAGTAGGATTCCTAGACCCTTGTTTCCCAGTTTCCAGAGGGCACCCCCACTAGCAGCACCTCCACCAATAGCACAGAGGCCACCCACTCATGCCGACGACATTGAAAAGTATAGGAGGGAGTACGCAACATTGGGTCATGACTTACATTAGGACATGACCTTAGTCGAGTACTGTGGACTCAGACTCAGGAAACGCCCCAGAGAGCCGCAGAGGGGAGGACCACAACAATAGCAGGGTCATAACCTCAATTTCATCTGAAAAGTTGGGAAACTCACCATCCCTTCTTTCGACGGATCATCCAAATACACCACCAGAGCTTGGGTACAAAAGCTAGACACGTATTGAAAGCTCAACCAGATGACCGAGACAGAGGCCATCATTTTCGCAACCTTACACATGGAGGGTGAGGAACATGAGTGGTGGTATCATGGACTGGTGACATTGGGTCATAGTCGCATCACCTCCTATAGGGAGTTTAAAGATAGGCTCATGGATAGGTTTGACAGGAAGTATCCCGAGATACACTTCAGGGATCTAGCCCAGTTGAGACAAACTGGCACAACAGATGCATTTAGCGGGTAGCCGTGGCAGTGACAGATATATCAGAACCCAGGCTGATCATGCTATTCACAGAAGGACTCACAGAGCCTTTGAGAGGATGGGTGAAGGCATACAGGCCTCCCACTTTGCAGGATGCCATCCTTCGAACTCGAGATATGGAAGACTCAGTGCCAAAGACTAAAACTTTCTCCAAACCATTTGTGCCCTAGAGGGATCAAGACAGGAAGCCATTCCAGAGAGAATGGAAGGGCAAGGAGAAGTTGGATGATGAAACAAGGCGAGAGCTTATGAGGAAGAATCTTTGCTTCAGCTGCAGAGATCCTTGGGTCCCAGGCCATAGGTGCATGGGCAAGGGAGAGAATCATTATATTGAGGTAGCAGCAGACAACGTGGATAGTGAGGAGGAGGAGCAGGACATTGGATCCACTAGTTCAGAAGAGGAGTTAGCACCAGCAGAGGAGCAGCTTCCCCGTAGACCACCGACACCGGCAGGAGCCCATCCTCCAGCAGTCCCAAAATCGCCAGAGCAGGCTAACAGGAGGAAACCAACAAAGGGAGGAGTCATAGCGAACCTTTCCGGTGTTCCCAGGTATGATACCCTCCGTATCAGAGGGATTATTTAGGGGAAATGGGAAATCACCCTGATAGATGGTGGGGCCACCCACAACTTCATCAACGCTTCACTAGTATCGAGACAGACACTTCAGACAGAGGAGTTTGAGGGGTTTGATGTTGTAGTAGAAGATGGCCACACAATGGAGTGTCTAGATAGAATTCCAAACTTAGAGATGAAGTTAGGCAACTACACAGTGAGAGACACATTTTATGTGGTTGACCTATCAGACACAGATGTGGTGTTAGGAGTTCAGTGGATGATTACCTTGGG
>ML795183.1:463286-482065 GCA_009831015.1 Picea engelmannii
GAAACTGATAAAGGGGCCCAAAAAAGTGACAAAAAGAGGCCAAAAACTCTATAAATAGAAGCTGGCAGCTCATTATCACCATTGCTGATTTGGAAATTGACTCTGGAGCCAAAAGACCCCCTTTGCCAAAGATCGTGATTCTGGGAGCTACAGTAGACGAAATAGACTTCTTCTTGGACCAAGTAAATACAAACTCCCTTGTCTTGCTATTCAATACACCATTTTTAGTATTTAATTGATTTTGGGGGTGGGCGTCGACCTCAAAAAGGTCAGCCCTAGGCAAACGCAGGCTGTCCAGGGACAGACCGCGGGTACCCGCGACTGTCACCTCTACAGGCCACGGGTACCCCCCCGTGTAATGAAAAATCTAGTGTATAAAAGCATTGACCCTCCTTTGACTTTGTTGTGTTGGAAGGATGTATGTTTAGTGGAGGGAAAGGGAGCACGAGGCCGCCAATGAGTTAGTGGCTACAAATCCGAACGTTGTGGCCGTGCTGACACCGTGCAGGTTGGTGAAATTATTTTTATGTCCATTCATGCATGCGCAACCAAGGCTACTGAATGCCTTGATTGATTACTGGCACCTAGATGCAGAGGCTTACATGCTAGAGGGGAAATCCTTGGTGCCCACCACCGAGGATGTTTAGTTTCTGACTGGCCTCTCGAGGAGAGGGGAACCAGTCAACTTTCAGACTTTTCCTGCGGGGCCGAGCAAATTCTCGGAGCTTATAGATGAGTATTGTGAGGCTGGGACCGATCATAGAACTTCCTCGGTACTCGTTAGTAGGATTACTAGCCTCACCCTACAGACTATTTTATCACTCATTGGGTGGATTACCGACTCAGCGGTCGTGCATCAGGCTTCGCGCGCACAGATGAAATGTGCGATCCAGTGCATGAATGCACAAATTTTTTACTGGAGTACCACACTGTTGGAGTGTATGAAGAGTTAGCTAACAGCATGCCGACAACGGACACACAGGAACTTCGGGTTTGGGACCATCCTGTGTTCATTATTTTTTGAGAGAGTTCTGTGTTTTAGTCCTCGGCTGACAGTACGAGGACATCTGGCCACTTTCCCCGCAATATGCAGATGGACAATGTTACTGCCGCGACAGGGTGGTGGAAGGACCGTGGAGGCGTTCAACGACGACTTTTTTTCTTGGATGTCACGACAGATCCCGACTATTGAGGACTACCCATATGCGGGGATCGACTTCTCCAGAGATCCAGCGATACCAGTGCCTCCTGGTGAGGAGCGAGGGGAGATAGGTAAGTCTCCACCTATACAGTTTTTTTGTTTGCATATGTAATTTTTATGTCTTTTTGATATATATATCATGTTTTTGTATACCAGAGTTTTTGATGGGTGATCGTTTATTGCATGCAAATGTGGGACCCGTGCGACCTGCCGACTATGCACGAAACAGGCGCCGCCCATGGCCAGAAGCCGCAGCTGCCGCCGCTGGAGGAGCAGCAGTAGCAGGGAACCTCCCAGCAGGAGAGGCCGAGAGGGTCCTGAGGTGGATTGAGTGGAACTTCACTGCGCTCACTCGCACAGTTCCCATGGCAGAGATAGAGGACCTGCCACCGTCCATGCAGACTCATGTTGTGGGGGCACCTCGGACATGGGTCCGATTGTTTAGGCGTTTAGCCCACGCTGTAGATGATTATAACAGGGCCCATAGGCCTTGAGCAGGCTTTGAGACTTTTTATGTGCCACAAGCACCTTATTGTATATATTTTTTGAGGGCATAAGCCCGGTGACTCAATACTGTTCCCACTTTTGAGGCACTTGCGCCCATCTATGTACTCTGAGGATTTTATGATGTTTATATATGGTTTTTATCTCTTTTTGTGTCTTATGGATTATGTGTACAAGAATGTATTTACATGTTTATGTTCATGATCTTTTTATATGTGAGCAAGATGCCAATCTAAAATGTGATTAGCTAGAGTATCCGTGATTTGATTTAGACTCCTAGGAACATGAAAATATGTGATATAATCAAAGTTGTGTTCCAAGAGACGTACCCTAAGGAATCGTCGGTGTAAAGTTGGATCATGTACCCGATATATTCTGTTTAGCTGTGACACAACCAGTTGAGCGTCTAGATAGACCCAGAGACGAGAGATACCCAATGACAAAGCGTCATGAAGCAACTCAATAACTGCACTATACTCATCGACATTGTTCGTGGTGTCACCTAAGCATATACCTCCAGAAGATAACAACTGACCCTATGGTGTAAAGATTACCCAAGCTACGGAGGCTTGGCACCGTCCACATACCCAACGAACACCTCAAACTCACTTTACATCTGCCATATTGACGAAAGATAACATCAATGAAATGCCCATAACACTTTTTAAAAGAAACGTAAAAAAGTAATAGTACAAAGACTATACATAGGTTACAAAAAGTTACCCACAGTGACCGTTCTATGAGTAATACTTCTTGAGGTAGAGCCCATTTCTAGGCTCTGCCAAAGCATTCCCTTCAAAATCGACCAAATGATAAGCGCCCTTTTTTAACACCTCTTTAATAATGAAGGGTCCGAACCACATGGGTTTAAACTTTCCTGCCCCCAGGGGGGTCCTTGTCTTGGTCATAGACCAGGACAAGGTCGCCCTCAGAAAAAATCCGAGGACGAATGGACCTATCATATTGACACTTGACCTTATGTTTATGAGCCTTGTTGGCCATGGTTACATTGCGACGCTGCTCATCAAGCTGCTCAAGGTGTACTAGCCATTCTTCAAGTGGAGAAGTGTCTGGCAATAATTGTACTGCCAGTTTCAGAGATGGTATTTGACATTCGATGGGAAAGACTGCCTCTAGCCCGTAAACGATTTGGAAAGGTGAGAAACCGGTTGCAGTCTTAACTGATGTTCGGTAAGCCCATAATGCTGAGTATAACATCAAATGCCAGTTTGACTTGGCTGAGTTGATAGTTCGCTATAGAATCGTCTTAAGCATTTTGTTTACAGCTTCTACCTGCCCATTGGCTTGGGGGTAGTAAGGTGACGAATGTTCTTGTTGTACCCCAAGCTTTGATGTTAATTCGGACATCATTTGATTCTAAAAGTGACTGCCATGGTCAGTGACAATCTCTCTCGGGACGTCGAACTGTGTTATAATATGGTTGAATAAGAAGAGAGCTGATGTCTCTCCATCATCTTTAAACGTTGGCATAGCTTCGACCCATTTAGTGAAGTAGTCGACAGCTACGATGATATAGCGGTGCCCCCTTGCTGACGGGGGGTTTCATGTAGTGTAATCAATCCCCCACTTAGTGAAGGGACCAACTGTGATGATAGGAAACATAGGAGCTAGATGTGCCCTCATCTTCCGCGAGAAGATTTGGCACGGATGGCACTTCTTGACCAACTCGATACAATCTTTGATAAGTGTGGGCCAGAAGTAACCTGCTCGTAAAATATTTTGGGTTGTTGCCAACCCAGATAAGTGACCACCACAAGCTCCTGTATGAAAATCATTGAGCACTATGATGGCCTCCTCATGAGTGAGACATCGATGCAAGACGCAATCTACACCTCGCCGATACACCGTATCATCGAGTATGAGATAGTTCTTAGCCTGATGGCGTATCCGCCGACGCTCATCACGAGAAGCAGAGGTGGGGCACTTCAAATTCTAGATATAGATCAATATATCTCCATACCAGGGGTCTGAAGATTCAATTAAAAACATATCCCCCCGGATAGGCGATTCCTCAGGCACAACGTCACCTGACTCAACCGGAAGCTCCGAAATAAGTTCTGCGAAGACCAATGACTTCTTGGACTTTGATGAAATGAAGTCTAAGTCAAATTATTGGAGGATGACCATCCATCTACTGATTTTTCCGCCGATAACTCGTCGTGTCAACATGTACTGGAATGGATTCACGATAGCAACGACGGTGGTCTTGCAAAACAGAACATAGTGACGGAACCATTGAACAGCATGAGCTTCTACCAACGCAAGTTTTTTGAGATGGGAATAATTAAGTTCCAGTCCTGCGAGGCCTCGGCTCAGGTAATAGATCACATATTCTGAAAATGAATCATCTTCCTAAACTAAAACCATGCCTATGGTTGACTCTGCGACAACAAGATATAATAATAAATCTTTTTTATAATTAGGTGGCTGTAGCAGAGGTGTGGTTGTGAGGGCGTGTTTTAATGCGTCGAAAGAGCGTTGAGCGGTTTCGTCCCAGAAAAAGGGAACATCTTTCTTAAGTAAACGCATAAAGCCCTTGGTGATTTCGGCATAGTTGGCGATGAAGCATCGTAAGATGTTCGCCTTGCCTTGAAGACTTTGAAGTTGTAAGATGGTGCGTGGGGGGGGGGCAACTGGATTATTGCCTCCACCTTCAGAGGATCCACCATGATCCCTGTTGTGGATACAATGAAACCTAACAAACGTCCTGACGTGACGCAAAAGCTCCACTTAGTGGGATTCAAGCGAATCCTGAAGTAGCGACAGTGTTCAAAGATTAGTCTGAGGTGCATAGGATGATCCTTTCGCTTGCGAGAGCATGATGCTAAATCATCTAGATAGGCCTCGACTATATGTTTGAGGTCATGAAACGCAAAAGACATGGCCCGCTGGAAAGTGGCTCCAGCATTCTTGAGGCCAAAAGGCATCTTACGATAGGCAAATGTACCCCACGGACAAATGAATGTCGTTTTGTGTTGGTCCTCAGGTTTGATTTGGATTTGATTATAGCCCGAAAAACCATCCATGAACGAAAAGGCTTCACAACCGACACATTCATCAATGATCTGGTCGATGAATGGGGTTGGATAATTATCTTTTGGACATGCCTTGTTCAAATCATGGAAAATGGTACATACACGAATCGTGCCTTGTTTTTTATCAACCGGCACGGGGTTTGACACCCATTGAGTCAAATGGATAGGGTAAATGAACCCTACCTTGAGAAATTTCTCAACCTCTGTATTAATGGCTGCTGCTTTCCTAGGATTAACTGGATGAAGTTTTTGTCGAATAGGCTTGGCATCAGGATACGTTGTGATTTCATGTTCAACTATTTTTGGATCGATACCTGGAATTTCCTCATAAGACCAGGCAAAAACGTCACGGAATTATTTGAAAAGATCAGTGTAAATCTGAATCTCCTCGGGGGAGCAGTCCTCTCCGATGAAGACATTCTCCACGACACCAGGGTTTCAGGAGATATCGATAGGTATAGTTTCAGCGATAGTCGCCATATTCCCCTCAGCATAAATTTTCTGTGTAGCTAAGAGGTTAATAGGACATGGCTGATCTCCCTTCATGGTGATGGTGAATTCTCCTGCCTCAATTCGGTGTAACTCTAGGAGGAAATATGATCTGTGATGAAGATCGTCCCAAGGTTTGTCCGGACTAGTCAGTGCCTCGATTACTGCTTCGTCAGAAGGCAAGACTAAGTCTAACAAATCGGTGGTAGCAAGAGAACTCTGAGCCCAAATAGGCTCCATAAGTGGATCCAAATCTTGTGCGGGAGTCGGATCAAGATTAGCTGAAGCTTGCTGGACCAAAGAGTATGCTACTTCAGTGGCCGACAAGGGCATGGACATGCCGGAGTGCCCTGTCTCATCCATCGTGGATGATGGGGAAGGAAGAATCCACGGATCCTCAAAGTAAGTCATGCGGAACGACGAAACGTGAAAAATCTCAGCCTTGTGCTGACTAGATATAAACTTGACATCATTTTGAGGAGGTGGGTAATCGAAGGTACCCATCAAGGATGGGCACAACCCAACTCCTACGTTAACGACACCGGGTTGAGGATTATCAATCATGGAAACCGTGGATGCCCCCAAAGCTGGGTTAGGTCTAGAGAAGGATAATTGATCAATGGTCACTATCCGACCCTCGTGTGGAAACAACAAGACTCGGAAAAATGTAGCGACCACAACTTGCATAGCATAAGTCCAACTCCAACCTAACAAGAGGTTATAGTCGAGGGGAGCATCGACTACCTCTACTTCGACGCACACGGTCTTTCCTCCTAATTGCACCGGGAAAGAAGGAACGATGCCATGTGGTTGGAAAGAACGATCGTCGAACGCAGTGAGGAGAGTAGGTGATGGAGACAAAGTGGGTTGACCAATGGTCTTACAACATGCTAACGACATAGCGCAAGTCGAAGCGCCCTTTTCGACCACCGTGCGGAAGATATTCCGTGTAAAATTTTCCATGGGATGAGCCACTACTATCTGAAACGCGACATGGTAAGGCAGACGAGGTTTTAAGTCGGTCATATCTAACATGATGGTACCCGGGTTACAAGTCTCAGTAGAGCCTAAAGAAGTCAACAAGGCTTTCCTTTGAGCAGGGCAGCTTTGGAGGACTTCCAAAGCGGACATCGCACAAGGGGTTTGTGATAAATCTTCCACCACAGAGTAGTTCTGGGCAGCCCTTGCATTTGGGTTGTGAGAATCTTTCTTAAATACACACTTTGGAATGCGTGTCATTGTTTCACCCAACGTCTTCTCGATATATAGAGGAAGAGATGGGATCTCGGCTTCTTTACCCTTCTCAGAGGCGCTTGGTTTACTATAGTTGTGCACCCTACTCGTGATTAAAGCATCACCCCTAACCATATATACGTTCGTGGATGAGGAGTTTTTTGGAGGAGGGCAGGTTTTTGAGCTGCCCCCTTCGGCACTTGTAGAGGCTTGAGTTAAATTTTGCCCATGCTGAAAGGGATTAGTCAACACAGCTTGCTGTTGCTGTGTGACAAACTTCTGGGCCTCTGCAAGTCGAGGATATAGATGGGCCGGGTGAACTTCTACACACAAGTTGCACGGATACCTCGCCTTCCGCTTTTCCATGGTGCCCTCGTCAGCATTATCAGTGGGTTTTTTATCCCCCTTACCCTTTTTTCGTTGTTTTTTCTTTCCTTCAGGCTGCTGGGTGGCCTTTGGGTTAGTCGTCTGCACAGAGTGTACTTCTGACGTTTGGGTAGGAGGAGAAGCCAAAGCAGTAGTCTGGCTGGCCGCTGAGTGTTTTATAGATAACTGTTGCAATTGCTCAACGGGCTTGGTTTGTGCTGAGCCAACAATACCATCGGCATGTGGTCCAACTCTCTGTCTAGTTTTATCCAGTATCAAGCGTGGTGCATCCAGTAGGATGTTGTACAATAAACCAGACTGAGAATAGATGAGCTCAAACTGTTGAGCCCTCACGATGGCATCTTCTTCGGAGAAAACCCCTGAAGTCGCAATGTCTTTGGATAATTGTGGAACTAAAGACCTAAGGAACCACTCCAGCAGTAATGCTGGTGGGACTGGTACTTTGATTAGACTCTTTCGGCATTGCCACTCTTGGATATGGTCAGAGATATGGTCCGCTGTCGTCTGTTCGAAATTGGCAAGCAGATTTGTGCCGGCGTCATATCTCACAGGTAACTGGAAATGGTTAAGGAAGGCCATCGCCAGTTCGCCAAAAGAAGAATATCATAAGCGATGAAGCTCGATGTACCATTTCGTGGCACTCCCGATAAGAGTGCGTTGAAACAATTGAAACTGGACATAGTCATCTTTCAATGAGTTAGATGAACACCAAAGATGGAAAGTAGTCACGTGATCACCTGGATCTTCGTTAGGCTTGGCCTCGAACTTTGGGATGTCCGAAGGAAACTTTGTTGGCATAGGAGGCCAACGTGGATCATGACAAATAGGATCATTTAACAACCTTGTCAAATCTGGAAAGTGTAACGTCGCCAGGAATGGTAGTTTGGGTTGCTGCTGATAGCCTGGGAAAAAGGGTCCCGGAGTTTGACTGGCACCAGGTTGCCAGGAAAAGTTTGGCTGCTGGCCCAGATTCTGGTAGAAACCATGGCCCTGACCAACATAAGGATTTTTCATCTGTGGAGACATCATTGGCTGATTCTCCATAAAGGACATAGGATGTTGGGTATTCATCATGTTTGACAGACTTTGGGAAGGATTACCCCATGCCGGTCCTGATGGGAGAGGCATAGAAGTCTGTCCAGGGTTCCATTGACTGTGGAAAGAATTACCCCAGAACGACATTCCAGAGGAGGGAATGGATCCTTGACTTGAGTTCCAAAGTCCTGCTATATGTGCCCCCGGCGCAGGAATAGTACCCTGCGCTGGAGTAAACTGTCCAAAAATGGGAATGCCCCCAGATGGGAAAGCAGTGGATGCGAAAGTGTTGTTACCAAATGTCCCGTTCCAAACAAACGATGATGAACCTACCGACTGAGTTTGCACAGGTGTTCCTTGACTCCTGACTCCAAATGAACTCGTGTGTATAGGCTGCCCGGCGGACTGCTGATGCGGACCACCAAGCAAAGGGGATGAAGGAGAGATATGACCTCCAACGTAAGGGAAAGCATTAAAAGGGATAGGAATGTCCCCAAGTTGACCTTGCAGAGGAGCGTTAGAGCTCCCTGCCCCCAGACCCAAAGTCTGTAAAGTGGAGTGAGTGAGTGCAGGACTTGTGCCTGAACTAGGCATACCGTATGAAAACAGAGGGCCTGTTGCACTAGGTGTGAAGGGAGGTGTGGCCGCCGCGATAGATGGGGTCGGTCCACTATGCGACGTAGTTGCGGCTGAGACCGTGGTGGCTCGGGCTGATGATGGCAAGTTAGGAGATGCTTCTCCTATGGTAGCAACGGTGGTGGGAATGGAAGAATTCCCAGAGGAAGTAACAACATTTGTTGCCATAGCTGTGTGAGGCACTGACAAGCTTTCGTAAAATTGGATAGGTACAATAACCGGTGTCCAAGTATCAGTGGTTGGGGTTTCAACCGAACCAAGGTTGGCGGTTGATTCCTCTGGGAGTTGTTCGGGCACAATGGTTTGTAACCCGGTTGCTTCGAAAGACCCTTGTTGGTCTAGCTTCCGCCTCAATGGTGGCGGGGGTGGCTCCAGTATAACCGGCGTCAGGCCCATAAGCCTTCATGACCGGTAGAGCTCGGGATCCTCCACCGTGTGAGAAGATCCAAGACACGCTAAGGTATTCTACACATTCAAACAGTAACACACACTAAAAAAGAAGCCTCTAAAAGATAAGACAAGCAATCACTAACTATTTTGAAGAACAGTTACAACAACCAACACTAGAGCAACTTACCGGTGCAAGTGCAACTCGAAAATGGAAGCACCCTCCAGGTATACTCTGCAAAGCGTGGCCCGATGTATATCCTAGGTACCACGGTATACCCCCGCAGTCACCTGTGTATGTCCCTAAATAAGATTGGCAACTAGTTTGCCAGCACGCGAACAATCACCAGGCGGGTACAATCGATAGTCGGGTAGACCACAATGAGCAGGGTATCAAGCCCGAAACCTATCAAGGGTATCGAGAGAAAATGGTATGGAAGACAACTGAGGACCTCAAATGGATTCGAGACCCACGAAGCCCCATGGCAAATGCAAACGATGAAATCCAAAAACAAATCCTCGATATGTGTTCTCCACTACGCTCGGTCCAACTTTGGAGGGGTTATCTCCGCTACCTTTCCTTAGGCGACCTCGTGTTTAGCCCCCGTGTTAGAGGGGGGTCCCGGATAACTTCCACGAAACTGGACTTCTACACTCCCTATCATAGACTCCAATGTTTGTTTTTGAGTGGCCTTGGAGAGTTTCCTCTCCAACCTATTCCAAGGCCCTAGTCCTGAGCTAGTGTATGAACCCTACAAACAAAAAGTCTAATAGATTTTAAATTAGCGTTGCTTTTGTGGGCTTTTTTACGTCACAAGGTATGAATGTGAAACTGATGGTGTGTAAAGACTCAAAGCAAAAACGAATGAAAAAAATGCTGGAAACAAAATGCTTTTACTAAATGCAAAAAATCAACAACTTTTCACAAAGAAAGACTTCTTTTCTTTTCAATTTTTCTACGATTTCATGCAGCAAACATAAAGGAATTTCGCTCGACTACGAGCTACTTATACTCTAAATGCACTGCAAAAACTTATGAACAAAAGACTTCTTCCTAGCTATTGATGCAGAAACACAATCTTCAAACAAAGAAGAAAATGAAAAATAAATATATTTTTTTTTATTTGAGTGCTAAATGAAGCAACAAAGGGAAAATGCCAACAAGCACAAAACCAAGAAAACAAAACAAAATTCTGGCTTAAAGCGTAGATCGCAAGGAATCAGAGCAAAGATACACAATGGTAATCAAGAAAGCACAGACTCCTACGCTTGTCTAAAAACCATAAAACAAAATATTTCTTTTTTATCTTTTCTATCAACTATCAACTAAGAAAAAACAGGCTAAGGGTAAGAGGCCCTAACCTACTGACTGTGCAACCCTAGACTCAAACCCTTGAGAGGAACACTTCTCACCACAGGAAGGGATGACTGCCCCACCCTGATTGAAAAGCAACTTGTCAAGCCCGCTACTGTCACTGAAACAACACGCGTGCAAACGCGTGCTGACCTACAACAGCGCGTGGGTACCTGCGGGCTGCACTTGAACATGCCGCGTGTATGTATAAACTCTAAGACAAAACTAAACACAGGTAGCCCAGACTTGAAAAAGGCCTCTGGTATTGATAACCAGGGTCTCCTGAAGGATTGGATGCTTCTTCTTAACAAAAATAAAAATAGATGCAAGAAATAACAAAATCCAATCAAGCAAACTGAGACAAGACTATGAACCAACAAGACTCAGACAGGATCCAAAAATCCCCCTGAGAATGTATAATTCTGACAGGGAAGAGGAGGAACGCCTCTCAAGCTCTCCAACTCCTACACGCTACTGAAACCTCTACAGTAGGCATTCAAACACGGGCTATAGAAGGTTAGGGCGTGGGTTACACGCGCGCAGGCCTTCTGCAGGCCGCGTGTACCTCTGTGTGTCCCGATAATTATCGTCAAGCAATAGTCAAGAAAAAACTGGTATAAAGAACCAGGTTCCCTGCTAGTTCTGACCTAACAGAAAACAGACAAACAAAGAAACAAAAAATCCAATCCTTTAAACTAGCCAAAAACTTCAACTAAATCCGGAAACCCTAAGAGTATCTTCCCCAGTGGAGTCGCCAATTCTTTTGTTGGGAAATAATACCCTACGGACTAACAAGCTAGGGATAGGCTTGCATGCAAATGTTGACCTTAAAGAAATGACCTTTTAAACTACCAACCAAAACTTTAAACCCCTTTTTACGATACATGCATGGAAATGAACTACTAACCTTTTTACTGATGTTTGGTGTAGATCCTCCGTTGCGCTCTTGACTGCTTTCTCGTGCAGCTCCTTCCAAAGTTAACCTGCAATCAAGACAAACACTACGCATGCATGCTATTTTTATACTTGAGGGTTAGAAATTAAGCATAAATTACACAAATCATAAATAACTCATGCATTGGGACGGGAAAAGTATTCTTTTTATTATTTTCAAAATGAATCAACTTACAATAGAAGTTGAGACCGGCCACCGCTCCTTGATCCTGATCCTGGGCTCCTCCTCTTCTTTGTCCTCCAACTTCTTTGCGTTAATTCTCCTTAGGCTTGAGGAAAGGCTAAAGGGTTGGGACAAATGGACTTGGCAAATGGGCAGAGTTTCTTCGCTATAATTTTTCCTCTTCCAAACAGTACCCCTACCCCTTCTTTTATAGGCTAGAAGGAGCTAGGGTTTTGGACGAACTCTCGACCATGCATGGCCGGGAGTTTCAGTTAACTGACCCATAGCTTTTTGTCCCGTCAACAACTTTCCTGATTTTGTGCTTTGTTAGGTAAACGCGGGCTGTAGTAGGCTTGCCAGCATTCACCCGCGTGCAGTAGTGGGTTAGGGCGCGTGTACCTTTACCCAAGAGGATTTTGCAAGAGGTTTCTTAGCAGATGTTTTGGAAATGAAGGGAAATGAGTTGGCCTAATGCCAGGTAAGCAAGTATGGTGCAATTTAGGGTTATAACACATATCATCCATATCAAAGAAATCTTTCTTGAAGGTTTCCTCTTCAAAATGAAGAGTTCCATGGTTGTCCTCATGAGCCATACTTGGTGAAAATCTCCTTGAAGCTTGAGGTGATTTGATAGTTCTCCTTCTTGAAAGTTGAGAACTTGGCTCTACAAGTTGACCTTCTCCTCTTGTGAGCTTCAAACTTGAAAGAATCAGAAGAAAAACAAGCAAACAATTAATCCTTAAAAAACCAAAGCTCTGATTCCAACTCATCTAAAAATGGAATGAATTTTTTTCCAATAGATCTTTAAAATGAAGAAGACTTATCTCTTTAAATTGCAAGTGAAAAATAACATGTGTTTGGGTAATTGGATCAGTTTAATAACACATAATTTCAATGAGTTTTACTTAAACATGAGCATCATATTAGACTGATAAAAACCATCAACAATGAACACATAACACAACAAATGATAAAGGAGTTCACCCCTCTCTTGGGCTACATCTCCTGGTCCATATTTTCTTGGATCATTTTCATGATGCTTAAAAATTTCTCTTATAGTGCTCAGAATAAAAAATAGATGGCTCTAATGGCTTCAGAACATCCAAAAACCCCTAGCTGGGCCTTTTCGGCACCTGGTTTGGCCAAAAAATGAAGAAGTTACAACTCCTAGAAGTTTTCCCCTTCAAGCTTGTTGTACCTGCTCACCAAAACACACCTATGAATGACCAACCTGGCTCCCGTAGCATTTCTAGGAATAAAACCCAGCACATGCGTGCATCCCACAAAACAGGGAAAACTGTTGAACAATTAACGAGATTAGCGGCCCCTTAGGCGGAGGTGTTGGTCGCATGGGGGGAATGTGGCCATGTCCTAATGCCTAAATCGGGCTTTATGGCTTAACCATGCCCCATAATCCTCCAACGATCCTATGGGATGGCCACATGGCTTAACACCAGTACCTGTGGGGCTAAGCCAAAAACCAAACTATAACCAACCACGCGCGCGAAGAAATAAAGGGTATGGTCACGTGGTATTATAGAACCTTGAGTTGTATACCTCCGCAATGGTTCACGCCAACAATTAACAAGAGTGGGTTATATGTTAGGTGGTATGCAATAAACCGTGTGCTTAAACCAAAATGGGGGCTACACCAAACCACAGTCCGCATACCAAAATCACAGTTCGCGTACCAAACCACATGGGCACACATGTCCATTTTGAAGCAATTTTGAGCACTTTGATTTTTGAGAAAAAATTGATCCCCTGGAACATTAATGTATAAAAATTATCAAAGTGGTAGACAAGGGAATTAAGGCATAAGTTAATCCTCTCAGGATCAAGCACCATAAACATAATTTAAAAAACCAACACAAGCCAACATTAGGGTTTCTTTGGCCTGGGAATTTTATATGGGTACCATTAAGATGCTTTTCACCTCATGAATGGGTATCATGGTCTTGACCTTGGTTTTGGTAGGGAAACAATAGCTTTGGGTCCTTGACTATGGTTATGGGATTGAAACAACAACCTTAGGCCTTAAAGATAGTTTATCGGGCTTAAGAACCATGAACACATCCTTAGAAAATTGCATCGGAACATGGATGGGTTTTGAGGCCTTGACCTTCATCAAAGAATAAAAAATATTCCTTAAGATCTTATTGAAACTTTTTTATCTCAAAATCCATGAGCAAATCCTTGAACTAACACAGATAAAATTTGTATGGGTCTTATTTCCTCCAAGTGGGATACATGTGCCATGAGTAGGTTTTATGCATTTGAATTGTGTGTGGAGGCATAAACATGGTCAAGGGAGAAAAAAAGACCTTAAGGAATAATTCAACCTTCTTGAGCTCCACCACCATGATGAACAACACCTAGAAACCACAACACGAGCTCTCTCTAGGGAGTCTTTGGAATTTGAGTTTAATATGAGAGTCATTACGAGGTCTTGGTGTTCATGGATGGGTCTTAGGTTGTTGACCATAGTTCATGTTTTCATTACGAGGTCCTCACCCTTATAATTTTCAAGAAAAAATGGGTCTTAGGTTGTTGAGGCATCATATATGATGGTGGCATGTTTTATCTATTATGTCCTCACCCTCATAATAATAGAGAAAACATACCACCCTTATATATGAGGGTGGGGGTTGGGGGAATAATAGAGAAAACATAATACTCATATATGAGGGTGAGGATGGGGGGAATAATAGAGAAAACATTGTGGGGGTGGGAGGAATAATAGAGAAAACATTGTGGAGGTGGGGGGAATTATAGAGAAAACATATTATGTTTTCTCTTTTATTCCCCCCAACGGATTTGGTGGAAACATAACAAAACAAGAGAAAATGTGACATATTGGATTTATTTCATCCTAACACTTTATATCTCAGAGTTTTAAAATAAAACTTTGGAAATTTAGTCATTATATTTTTCCAAAGATTATTAGAGATCCTATATTTGAGAAAGAAAAAATGCTTTAATGGTATCACTCCTATTTAGAAAATTATTTTATTAAAGCTATGCAAATATTTCAGAAAGAGAGAAAATTTGAGAAGACAAATTTCGAAAAGCATCATTCTATTGAGTGAACACGTGTCTTTGGTAGGTTTTTTATACATAATTCAAAGACATATCACACTCTTCATTTTTATTTTTAAGGGCAGTTATACAATATTGTTTATTTGTATAGCCTAAGTGCGCCTACAAATATACCCTGAGTGGGCCTAATGGTTAAGAATATGTGTTTCCTCCTAAGAGGTCACAAGTTCAAATCCAGAGGAGGGTAGGGTATGTATGCCTCTATAGACTTTACTAGTAAAATCGTTGGGCGGAGGGGGTCCCTTGTACCACAAACAAGGGGGTATCATACACTAATATAGTGTGGCTTGGCCGTGACCTTAAAAATAGATTATTATTATTATTATTATTATTGTAAAATATTATAATTTAATTTGATTTGTTTAAACAATAAAATAATTGTAAATGAATATAAATGTTTTTTTATTAATAATAATTTATATTTGTATTTTTTTTTTTTTAAGTAAAAAGGTGGAGCCTGTTATATTACTATAAGCAAAATACAATGGTTGTTTGTGATGCCTGATGTCCTGCCTAAACAGGAAACCGGGACAGCTGGGCATCTCTTGCCATGTGTTACCCTATTCACAAAATTAACAAAATTGACAATGCATCGTCCTGCCCGAAGGAAACCAGGACTATCAGTCATGAGAATGTAACTAAGTGTCATAACCTAGTTCTAAGGAAACTGAAAACTAACTGGCCTAAAGCCTAGCTTATAGAAAAAAAATAAAATTCCAGTTCTGAACATCAATTGACCTTTGAGTCTGCGCACTTGTCCGCTTCCTTGTGCTGCCGCCATCCTACTGGGAACGCATAGGCCCACGCGCAAGTTGGGCATTGTCTCTTTGGAAGAGTTCTGGAGTGAGCTGCGAAAATCATGTTGAGTCTCTGGTCAATTCACGCGAGGTGAAAGATCTGGTCATCCAACAGGCTCCTCACCTCAAAGATGAGATTGAGGCACCCCAAGTCTGTTAAGAGTGGCTGCTCCTGGCTGTAGCTGTCAGTTGACTCTGTGGGGGTGGTTCCAGTTGCTTCCTGATGCATGTTCATCTGTTGAGTATGTGCCTGCCCCGTCGCCTTCCCGGGTGGTTCAGGAGGAATCTCCTCTTAATTTATATTTGTATTTTAATTAAATATCAAATTAATATATTAATTTTTTGATATGTGAAATGAGAAATATTAAATTAATATCTAAAACTTCTTCCTAAACTATTTTTTTTTTATATGTGTAAAACAATAAATACTAAAAACATATATCCAAATACACATTAATGTAAATTGTTTGTAACAAGACAAAAATCCTTGTTAATTTGATGATCAACTTTTAAAATTTTCTCACCAATTCAAGTTGTTATACCATTCACATGAGAATGTGGTTTCAAGTTTTGTTAATAAGTCTATGCCTCAATCATTAGTTAGAGTTTACACTTTCTTGATAAGAAAATTAATGTTTATTTATATGGTTATGTAATATTTTTTTGTGATTGGCAGAATCGATGATTAGTACTCGTGTGACATGAGGTTGTGTTATCGGACTTCTACCACTATAATGTCCAGGTGTTCCACACAATTCCCCATACATGACACACAAGGTAAGCCGGTGTTTCAAACTAGTGACTTCACATAACAGAGTGTTTTAACAGTACACTCCATCACCGAATACCCTACACCTCAGGGGCACATGGTTATGTAATATGATTAAGAGGATATTAAGCAATAAATTATTTGGAAAAAAAATTCTAAATTTTTTAGTGTTCCATATAAAAAAATTAAATAGGGAAATATTATATTAAAAAAAGGCATTGTAGCTAGGTTAACAACAATCATATAAAAAATATTGTTTCAGAGGTATTTGAAAAAAATGAAACTCTCAAAGTATACATAAGAGAGTTTGATATAAACTATAGCTATTACATCCCATCCTCCTCCTAACCAACATCAGATGGGAAATAATTCTACTGCTCAATTTCCACATCTTCTTTCAACTGATGAACAATTTCCTTTGAATTCTTCCTATACAAAATTAACAGATATCCTATTGTTTGAAGCTAAAGAAAATGAGTATTTGCGAAGATTGAGTGCTAAGTTCCTTAACATGCTACATTCTTCTTCCAATGTATCCATCTTTTGTCATTGCTGGATCAATAGGTTCATAATAGTCGTATGTTGAGAGACACATTAATGTTCACTCTCATGAACTTTATATGTCACCAAGAATAGAAAGATTATGTTAGATTGGATATATTCCTCATTCCTTCACAATGTTCTTTTGAATTCAAAAATATCTCTTTGATCCATGATTTCTTGACCCAAATTGAATTTCACTATGGGTTAAGCCAAATTAAAGATAGAGTGTCTAGGAATAAAACCTCTTTCCTCGAACCTAACAAATAAGTAACATATAGGCCGGTCTTCCACAAAACAATAGACCCTAAATTATGTCCCTTAAAAAACAAATCCTAGAAGGAACCAAACAAAAATGGTTCTAGAATTTTGAAGAAATAAAGCAAATGGAAAAAACTTGGGATGTAATGTAGAGTTGAAAATAATCAAGGAATATGATACTAAAACTCAAGAAAATAAATAAGTCATGTCTACGCACCCTTTCCTGAACCAATTCCAAAGAACAAAAACCATAACCAGAGGACATAGTCCAAACACACCTCACCAAGCCATACACACTAAAAATTTCTTGTTTAATGTCTTCATATCATGGTATATAAATGTTCAAATTCAACACAAGTAGCCTAAGGATTGATAAATATCTTACACGAAAATCATAAAATGACCTCATTCGATTCATGTAGATGATACAATCTCCAAACCAGATCTTGGCCATTATCCTACCTTGCCAACAAATTTCCATAAAACCATATTCATGAGACATGATTCGAGTTAATACTTGCATATAAATAGGATGAGAGTGTGTCCTTGCCTATCCCTTCCCCTCATGTGTATATCGATGAATTAGATGAGACCTCATGTGAAATTTAATGGAGACATTATGTGGAATTTTCCTACCTTGATGACTTAGGGGATGGAGCAATACGATCCCCCCCCATTTTTTCCAATTGCCCTAAGTTTAGTGAGATGCCTTTCTTGGCCCATCAATATGCTTTTTATTTTCAATAATATATTGAATAACTCATATATTACATAGTAAGTGGTCCTAATTTTTCTTCTTCATCTTTTATCTTAGACACACCCACACACTTTCTCATCTTTTCATATCAATCATTGTAATGTCCCTAATCCGAACCCCATTTGTAATTGTACATACAGGATGGTGACTTGTTGGTACCAATTGTAAATGTAAATGTACATATAGGGTGGTGATTCATTCACACCAAGTTTTAGTTTTGCGTGCACCTGAGTAGTGAACGAGGATTGTTATCAAAGAAAGGGTGTGCACATTTCACAGTGTTGCACGCACTTGAGTAAGTGTGCAGGGATTATTTGGAAGTGTGCATTGGACCGACTCTTATATATATATATATATAAGAGGCTGGAGATCCTGTGTGGTTATGGGGTTGGTGAGTCGAGATGCAAAAAGGCTAGTGTGTCTATCGATGTAAAATGTAATCACACTCAAGTTATTAATAATATCACATCATTGCGTGCAGACCTCTCAGAAGGAAAGAGATTGGGGACTAAACTCCATTGAAAAGGAAAAAGGGGGGACTTAAGTCCAAGGGAATATTGTAACATATCCACTATCATAATTTAAAATTTTTGGGTTAATTTCCCACAAACCTGCCTTAGCGAAATGCCAATCCCTGGTTCACTATCGGGATTCAGGGTTTCTAATGTCAAAACTCATTCACCCCCAAGACTTGCGATCCTCCCAATCCCGATGCGCTCCTTACGCATTAAGTCCCCAGGCCAAGCCTGTGGTTTACTACCTTTACGACCGTGGTCTTACCTTCTGTACGGGCTACTCCTATCGGAGTTTCGGGATTTCTGTTGTCGTAATTCACGAGTTCTCAGAACTCGCAGTTCTCCGATCCTCGATATGCTCCTAACGCATTAGCCCTCTATGCTATATAGTAGTCTATGTGACCACTTACCATAAGACCACCGCTGTATAACCTCCCATCGGGGCTACGACGTTTGTGATGACGCAAAACACATGTCCACGGGAATTGCAAATTCCCAGTTCGCGACGCGCCTTTCTGATCACGCTAGCCCCACTGGTTTAGCCCCTGGTCCACATGACCAATTCCGTGATCACTACCTTGTCCCCATCGGGGCTACGGGGTTTCCCATATCACAAGACCCATGTCCACGGGACCCGCAGTA
>ML795183.1:495594-523754 GCA_009831015.1 Picea engelmannii
CTAGGGTGATTTTGGGGGGCCTCCCCTTGTTAGGGTGATTTTTTGGAATAGGTGGTGGAGTGCTCATATTGAAAAGAAGAGAAAAAAGATGTAACAATTATTATTATGGATTGACTTTATCTCTCAAATCAATTTTTACTTCTGAAACATAAATAAATAAATAAAATATATTTAAATCTCTTTACATAAAATTAAAATTGAATCAAAGTAAAAAATGATGTCCAAATGCTCAACCCTTTGAAGAAGCCAAAAAATAATTTCTGAAGACTACAGAGAAGTCCAGAGAAACTACAAAGATTATTCTGAGTAAAAAAGGTAAAAACTAAACCCTAGATATATAATTTTAGAAATAAAATATCTCCTAAAAAATAAATAAACAAATAAGTATTGTTCTTGTTCAAAACCCTAGATATATAATCTTAGAAATTAAAATATTATTTTTGAAAACCCTAGATATATAATCATAATTAAAAAAAATAAAAATTATTCCCGTTCAAAATCGCAGAGATATAAATTCAAAACTGCAAAGATCTACTATGCTCGTTCGCGGAGAAATATTAATTTCAAAACCGCAGAAAAGTAGTATTTCCATTTAAGTGAAAATAATGATTTTATGAAAATTATTTTTATCCCTCTTAAAGCTTTTAATTTACTTAATGAAAAATAACATACATCATTTCCCATTAACCTTCCATTAACCTTCCATATATTAAAGGAATCACATAAAAAAATTGCAAAAAATTCTAAGGAAAGGAAACATCAAAACTTCATTCTCTTCTCTTAACACACTAAGAAACATATTGGACGCTAAAAAAGATACCATAAACTTGAGACTACAACGGGGAGTATATGGCATCCCTTGCTCATGTGGAAAACAATATATGGAGAATATATTAGAGAGCCGGGGAGATCCTTTCTCACTTCAAGTCAGAGTAAAAGAACATTGTGGGGACACCAAACATAACCTTAGCAAAAAGTCTGCCCTGGCGGAACACTCCACAGACTTAGGACATCACATACGCATCCAGAACACAAAAATCATGGTTAAAATGGACATTATAGAAAAAGAAAAATAAGAGAAGCTTTAGAAATTAAACTAAATAATACCAACCTAAGGGACTAGAAATTAGTGAAGCATGGAAATCCATTTTGCACAATCTTAGAAAACAATAATAATCTTTTGTTTGCATAGATCGGCTGAATTTTTTTTAGAAAAAAATGGAAACATTATTATTTATACATAAAAGACAAAACTATCAATCAGTGAGCTTGAGCTTAAGCACTCCTGAGGATGATCCCAGCTACGGAATCAAAATGTTGAGAAGGTTCAAATTAAAACTAACACAGTTTTCCTACAAAACTAAATCCCTACTGAGTAAAACCATGAACAAATTAATTATTTCCCTCCACGGAATGGAAGCGCTGGCAGAGATCCGAGTGTTTGAAAGAACAAGGATCAAATTGGCTCACAAGTTGGCGTATTCGTCTTTTCTAAAAAGTGTAGAGATGCAAAGGTAGTCCCTGGCTTCATTATCATCAAGCACCACCTACAAAACAAAAGAAACAATGAAATATTTAAAAACATGAGTTTATCAATGGTACGCATGGAAATTAGGGTTGCGAGGAGGGCGATTAGTAGAGTGTCAGAATGTTTTACCTATTAAATTGGCTAATATGTTGAGGATGGATATATGGATGAAAGTGGAGTCAGTTGAAACGATTAAAATGTAGAATACATTAGAAAGAACGTTGGACAAGCAAAATAAGAAGTTCGACAAGCTCTACTCAACCCAAATCACGCACAGAAACAATCTGAGACCTAGAGCAAACAATTATGTGGTTAACCTCTAAAACGTAGAGATGAATGAAGCTATGTGACATCTTTTAGAATATGGGTTAAATTATGCTTTCGCCCCAGATAAGTTACCGGTGAAAGAGTTAATATGTGACATCGAAAATGTTGTATATGGGCTCCCAGATGAAAAAGCTGAAGAGATAAGACAAGAGTGCGATAGCGTTAAAAAGAGAAAAACCACCACTAAGTAACTAAGTATCAAAAGATGAAATTGGTGCGTTAAGAAGCCTAAAAAATAACAAATACATTATTATTTTGAGGGAGGACAAAAACAATGCAACAACGGTGATGAATGCAATGGAATATGAAAGGAAAGTGTTTGAACATCTATCTTCCAGTAACTACAAAAAAAATGACTCAGACCCAAGCAAGCTCATAGAAAAATAGGTAGTGACGGCCATAAAAAAAATCAGCTTTGGATAATGAAACAAAAAACAAATTACTACCAAAAGCTACTATTGGGCCCCGGATCTATGGAGCTCCTAAGATACATAAAGAAAATGTATTGTTGATACCAATAATGAACACTATTGGTTCCCCCACATACAAATTAGCAAAATTCCTAGCGAAGAAACTCAAGGAAATAGTTGGAAACACAACATCCTTCTTAAAAGACTCCACTAAAATGGTTGGGGAAATCAAGGATATGAAAATTGAGTAGGCGGACTTATTGGTGAGCTTCGACATAGTCTCATTGTTCACAAAAGTTCCAGTAGACGAAGCGATCAAAGTCATTAGAGAACTAACCGACTAGGACACAACAAAGATAGTAAGAGTATTCCTAGAATCAACATATTCTAGCTTTCATGGATGATTCTATGAACAAGTGGAGGGGGTGGAAATGGCATCCCCGTTATCTCCTGTGGTGGCTAATCTATACATGGAAAAATTTAAGTAAAAATCTATTGATTCTTATCCCAAAAAAATATTTGGAAGATATATGTTGACAATACATGTGTAGTATGGCCACATAGAAGAAATAGCCTTTAATGGATTGCTCAATCACCTAAATAGTCAAACTGAAAGCATGAAATTCACTATGGAATTAGAAGAAAACAATAATATATCTTTTTTTAGATATCTTCATAACAAAGAAATAAATATAATGGCACGCTATCACATCAGGTATATAAAAAAAAAACCATATAGACCAGTATTTGCATGCAAACTCACAACACCACACTACAAAAAATACCAAGGTTATCAAGAAATTATTGACTCGAGAAGTTATAATATCTCATGAAGAGCATATTGAGAAGGAACTAAAACATGAAGAGCATATTGAGAAGGAACTAAAACACCTAGAAGACGTATTCAAAAGGAACGATTATCATGAAAAACAATTTAACATGGCATTTTTAAAGGCAAGAAGAGTACGTTGGAGTAGGAACAACAATGATGAAGAAGGAGGACGAAATATAATCCTTCCATATATTAAAGGAACCACGGAAAAAAATTGCAAAAATTCTAAAAAAAAAAATTGAAACATCTAAATCTCATTCTCTCCTCCTAACACACTAAGAAAAGTATTGGACCATGAAAAAGATACCATAAACCCGAGACTACAACCGAGATTATATGCAATCCCTTGTTCATGTGGAAAACCATATATTAGAGAGACGGGGAGATCCTTTCAAGTCGGGTTAAAAGAACATTTTGCTTACATCAAACATAATGGTAGAAAAAAGATCACCCTCGCGGAACACTCCACAGACTTAGGACATCACATATGCATAGAGAACACAAAAGTCATCTTTAAAATGGAACATTATGGGAAAAGAAAAATAAGAGAAGCTTTAGAAATTGAACAACCTAAATAGAGATGAGAGACAAAAATAAGTGAATCATGGAAACCCATTTTTCACAGTCTCAAAAAACAATAATAATGTTTCATTTGCATAGGTCGATTGAATTTTTTTAATAAAAAACTTAAAACATTATTATTTATACATGGAAAAGAAAAAACATTATTATTTATACATGAAATTAAAACTAACACAGTTTTCCTAAAAAGCTAAATCCGTAGAACTATGAACAAAATACATCATTTCATTAGAGTAGCAGCTTTGGTCACCTAAACGATCAACCATCCACATGGCACATTAGTTGGAGAACAATTAAACAATCACATATGAGTAGGAAGGAAATTGTCTTGCGCAAATGAGAATTTATTGAGAACAAACACCAAGGGGTGGGAGGAGGAGTTGAGTACACATGAGTCTAGTAGGAATTTAGGCTCATTATTTCTTTTGTCATCTCGAATAAATTGATAAGGTAAGGTTATGATGAAAGTTATGGTTAAAAAAATTTGTAAGTAATATTAGTAGAGTATGTTTGGAGATCTAAATTAAACTATTAAATAAATTCACCTCACCAACCTAGCTTGACACCGTTTTTCATTAATTAAAAAAACATTTCATAAATTGGTGGGTATGAAGGGAGATTTCAATATGAATAATAAAATTCCATAAAACTTTGTAGAGAAGATATTATTCAAATTACAATACAAGTTACAAGTTGTTGTGAAAATAGTTCATTTTAGAATTTCTCAATTTTTTTCTTTATCTTATTTTTTTTTGAATAATGAAAAAAAATATTTATATTAGTGAATATAACAAGTATTTTACAATAATCTGTCTATTGGAAAAATATTTTAATTCCCTTTTACATCGTCAAATACTAGAGTTATAAGTACTGTCCACAAAACAGATCCTTCGTCATACACTGTAACTATAAGTGCAGTTCACAAAAATATAGATCTTTTGTATTTACATGTCAAGTTTCAAAAAGACAAAAAACAAGTTCTTCATCTTTGCTGCAGAAATATATTAGCTGTTTGGTAATCTTTCGAATCACTCTGTTTGAAATCATGTACCCAGTGCATAGTAAATCCCATCATCATCCATCTGCAATGCTTTCTTTGAAAGATGGTCAACTTCCTTGTTATATTATCTATATATGTGTTGAGATTTTAGTTGTTGAAACTTCCCTCCCAACACTCGAATTCTTGTCATCCAAGGATGAAGAGAAACCACATGTAAATTGTTTTCATGAGAAAACTAGTCAATAATAATCTTTGAGTCTCCTATTGATTGTAATATTTTTACCTTTTTGTAAAATGAAAAATATAAAATACACCACATGGCTAGGAGTTCACCCCTAGTATTAGTTCCAGTTCCACAGTTCATCTTAAGGCTAAATGTACCCAATAATGGACATTTTAAAATAGCACCAACCCCACATTTTGTACCCTCACATTGTGAGACTCCATCAAAGAATCAGACTGCCAGGTCCCAGTCTAATAAAGGAGGCCTAGCAATCCTAACATGCTGAATAGATTGTGAGTTTTTGTTATCCCCGAAGTCCTGTAAAATTACGTTTCAAAACCTGACCATAAATGGTGGATGTTCCTCAAAGCTAAATAGGTTCTTGTGCTTCCATGTCTCCCAACATATATAACAAGGAATTTCTTTCAAGTATTCCATCTTCCTTATCCAAGTTTGAAAACACTCTATAATATGTCCTCCTTCCCAGAAACTATTTAGTTTTAATTCCTTTAAGATTGAGAACCAAATGTATTGGGTGAAATTGCACTCAAAAAAAATGTGATTCAAAGTTTCCACATTCTCCCCACATAGGACACATCTTCTAGGTCCAATCAAACCTCTTTTTGTCAAATTTTCCGAGGTGAGAATTTTTTGTTCAAACATTAACCAAAAGAATAATTTTACTTTTAGATGTATTTTCCACTTCCAAAGTTCTATGTACCAAAAAAAACTATCTTCCTCTGAATCATCCATCAATTATACTTCATAAGCTTGTTTTTCATTAACATGTTCTCCTTTGGTATTCCACGACCACAATAATGTATCATTTTCAACATTTAATTAAAGTCCTGACCCAACTAAAGCCTTAAAATATTTATATTGTTCCCATTTTTTGCCTCCTTCTAGACCAAGTGTCTCTTCCATCTTAAAATACTTGGATCCTCCATATCAATTGTCCCTGCTTGTGCAATAAATTCTATTCCTTCTGCCTGCAAAAAACTAATTAGATTCTTTGAGAGTTTATAATAATATTGTGACCCAATCATTGGATCTAATCCTATTCTGATGTCACACACATTTCCAGTATTCCAGACTAGCCAATTAGTTATGATGGATAATTAGGATGTTAGATCTCTCCAATATTTTGGCATACCATCACAATTTTTATTGCCTTCCTTGAACCATTCAACAACAATTTTCTTTTTCAATTATTTTTTGTACCCCACTTCATGCCAAAGACCAGGAACCATTAGGAAACTCCACAAACTTTTGGCAGCCAATGCTTTTCCAAAAGAGAATATATTTTTTATACCCCACCCTCATGTCTTTTTTGGTTTAGAAATTATTTTACAGTTTACCAAGTGCATACCTTCTTTTACTTTTTTCCCAATCCATAGGAAACTAAACATCATTCTTCTAATTTTATTTAGTAGAATTTTTGGTATCTTAGCCAAATAAATCCAGTAAACAGGTATGCTTTCTAGTACAAATTTTCAAGTGTGACCCTTCCCACTAAAGTTAGCCACCTATGACTCCAATTCGAGATTTTTTTTCAATTTTTTTCTCAAGCCATCTCCATTCTACCATTGTATATTAGTTTGGTTTAATGAAGAAACCAAGGTACTTAAAACCAACATATAATGGTTTAACTTCAAAAGGAAAAATCTCTTTCAGTACTGTAAGCTCCTCTTCTATCCACCTTGCTTCCATAAATAAAGACTTACGTGGAATGAAGGAAATCCCTATCACCTTACAGAATATATCAAGTACCTCCTTAAAAAAATTCCATTCTGTGATGGTTTCGTTCCCAAATAATAATACATCATCCACAAACAATAAGTGTGTAATTCTTATACCTTTTTCCACTAAAACACCTTCAATTTGCTTTTCCACAACCTGCTTATGTATGAATCTACTCAAACCTTATACAACAAGTATAAATAGTAATGGGGATAATGAGAATCCTTGCCTCAATCCTCTTGTGCTTTTAAAAAAACTGTAAGGACTACCATTTATCAAGACAACAAAATTTGTGGTAGATACACACCCCATAATCCAATCTATTTCCTCTAAACTCAATCCAACTTGTAGTAAAACTAACCTTAAAAAACCCCAATCCACCCTGTCATGTGCCTTCAAAATATCCAATTTAAGGACCAATGCTTTGTTATTTTTAACCTTGATACGATGTAAGACTTCCTGTACCAATCCTATGGCATCTGTTATTTTTCTACCCTCTAGAAAGCCAAATTGTTCCTTTGAAATGCATGTTAAAAGTGAGGCTTTAATTCTGGTTGCTATAATTTTTGTAATAATCTTGTACGACAAATTACAGAGTGAAATTGGTTTAAACCCCTCAAACGTTTTTGGCTTATCACTTTTAGGAATAAGGACTAGAAAGGTAGCATTCATGGCTCCAAAAACCCTACCTTTCCATCTAGACTCTTCAACCGCCTCCAGAAGTTCATTTCCCAAGAGATCACAGAAAGCCAGGAAAAATTCTACAGTCCAGCCATCCGACCCACAACTTTTTGAAGTAGTAAAACCTTTAAGAGTTGACAAAATTTCAGATAAATTAACTGGATCAACAATTCTAAGGCCTTCTTCCTCAGAGAAAATCCTTGGATAAGCCCTAATAACTACCAGTTGATTGGAGATAGTGAGGTTTCCTGAGGCTTAAAGATATCCTGAAAATATCCAATGGATTCCATTTGTAGACCCTGTTGACTTGTGATAATTGATCCATCCTCCTTAGTAATATCCTAGATAACATTGTCACGTTTTCTAGAATTTGCAAATGAATGGAAAAACTTAGTATTCCCGTCTCCTGAAGCAAGCCAATTTATCCTACTCTTTTGTCTCCAAGTTTCCTCCTCCTGGTTTAAGAGGAGAAATTTCCTCTTTTATTTTTCTAGTACCAATAATTTATCATCCTCCTCAAAACCCCCTAGAAATTCAGCATATAGAGTGTCTAAATCAATTTTTAATTGCACAAATTCCTCCTTCGTCGAGAGTTTTTTCTTTCTTTCCCATTTAATCACCAAATAATTAAGTAGTTTGAGTTTTTGAACAAGTGAGTACATAGGATTTATTATCTCTGTATCGAAAATCCTGTTCCAAGACGATCTCACTAAGTTAACAAAATTTGGTTCCTCCAACGAGACAAAATTGATTTTAAAAGGATAACATAACTTTTCCTTTTCTTGTTCCAAATGTAGGATCATTGGAATATGATCAGAAATCATAATATTGCTCACCCAAGATCTGTATCTGGGTCTTGATAGGGATAACTCCTCAATAATAATAAAAATTGATCCATTATCTTAGCAATGTACTCCTGTCCACCTCTACCATTTATCCATGTACGAAGAAGTTTTAAAGGCTCAATATCCATGAGACCTTCATCCTGTATCCATTGGCTAAAGTAGTGATGCAATGGATCAGATCTAGCATGGGGACCCCACACTTCTCTGTTTTAAGTGGTAAAATTTAAATCTCCTCCCAAAATAAGGTTGTGATCTTTGAGCAAACCATCCCTCTTAATCATTTCCCATAATTCTCGTCTGTCACCATAAGGGCCATAACAATTAATCAACTTCATCCTTTTGTTTATATCCTTTACCAAACCATCCAAGAGAATCCTTGTAGGGGTCAGAAAAGAAGAGAAGTCATCTCTTCTTGGATTCCATGAAGATAACAACCCACCTGATAATCCTAAGGAATCCAACCCACAAAAATTCTAAGTAGGAAGTAGTTTAGAAAATATCTCTCTCTCTTTGGATTCACTGACCACAGTTTCCTGGATAAGTAGAATGTCTGGTTTAACAAGAGCTAAAAACCTTTTGAGGGCTAAAAAATTTGGAGCACCCCCAACTCCTCTAACATTTAAAGTTACTATAATCATTTTTTGACCCTCGCTAGGGATTTATGAGCTCTAAGCACCCATGGAGCATCTACAACCAGAAAACTTGTATTAGCTTTAGTCTCCTTCTCTTTTCCTAGCTTCCTAGAACTTCTAGTTTTGAGTGGGGAAAAATCTTTTTCCAGGCCTCCAAACACAACACCTTTCAAAATAGTAGACTCTCCCACCAAATTGCACATAGTGACTCTTTTCAATTTCTCGTCCAACGTGATATTTACTGAGGTAGTAGGCAATGGTTCTCCTCGCGAGTAGATAAGAAGAGGAGATCAGTTGAGTACTTATTATAAGAGGGAATAAAGTTGACTAAGGAGTCATCGATCTCATTAAGTACATATAGGTTTCTCTTAGTGTGTTCTCCCAAGGAATCAAAAGAGTCCTCGACATCCCCATTTTTTTTGGAACCAGAAAAGTAGGATGAGAAGGCTCATTCGAAAGTAAAATAGGTCCATCTATATTTAAAGAATCACGTTCCTCAAGACCTCACTGGAATTTTCCACTGGGTTCATCATAATATTTGAAAGACAAACCACCCTTCCTTCCAACTTACTAACCCCAAATTTTAAAGTTTCCTCCTTAGTGCTAGAGTTTACAGCATCCAACTCCAAGGGAGGAAAATCCTCAACCAAACGATTAGTGGAATCTTCGAAACTAACAATACCCCCCTTCCCCAAACCTCTCTCGCCAAATCCACATACATCATGCGTAAACCAACAACCCCCCCTCCCAAAGAGGTACCACCAATATCCCCTCCGGATACCATCCCTTCCAATACCCTTCCCAAATCCACCAAGGACGAGTCTAACCCTTTACAAGCATCCAATACCTTCTTTTGTTTCCCCTCCCAACATTTCTCCCTAGAATCCATAGTAACATCTACACGATAAGATGAGCACTCGGGCCCTAACATCAAATTAGGGTCAGTCACTGCTTGGGAGGTCTCTAAACCAAAATCCTGTATCCAATTTAAATCACTTGAAGACAGACAGGAAAAAATGCCATGGCACAAAGTTTTTAACTTAACAAGTACTGTGTCACTATCCAATTCCAATGGTAGTGAGGACTCTGCAAAGCCGTCAATTTCTGTATTCAGAGAAGTTTGTTGCATCTCCACTTTCAAAGCAGTATTTGAGTCAAAACAGTAAGGAGGAAAAAACTTATGAACCCTAGGACAATTATGTCTTAGGTGCCTCATAGCATTGCAGGTCGCACACCTAAATAGAACCCCAAGGTATTACATCCTTTGATGGTACACAAAGTTGTGCCATTTGATTACCAGATTGGTGGGTAATCCTTTTTGCTTGTCAAATTCAACCAACAAGTGCCCCACCCATCTATCTTGTCCTGCTAGAAACTGTGGATCAATGTGAAATTTTTTTCCAAGAGTTTCACCGATTGCCTCAAAGGCTTCTAGTTCCAAAAATCTAGGGGACACCGAGGCAGAAGTACACATAAATGACAGAAGAGAAAATGTTCCTTCTCGGGGTTAAAATAATGGGTCCAACGATTCAACATGAGGCTTCCATTTTTAAAAACCCATAACCTACTCATAATTGCCTCTACATCCTCCGAAGATTTAAAAGTGAAATAATACCAACCTTTTACCATAATATAGACCTCAAGTACCAGGCACCAAGAGTGTTTAACCCAACTGTGGATGTCTGTTGATGTCATCGACCAGTAGCTAAACTGACCCACTAGCTCACAGAGTGATAATGTAGTGACTTCCCTCATCCCAATATCACGACCAAGTGCCATTGTAGGATTTTCTTTTTTAACCCTTCATTCCTTTAAACCACAATTCTTCTTCACCTCCTCCAAAACCCTGAGTAAACCTAACCCATGATATACACTTGCCTTTGCACATGTACCCTTAATCCATGGTCCACTACCCTTAACCGCTGAAGAATCCTTCGACTCTCTCAGCGCAGTCTCCTCACTGTTAAATCCTCTCTCCGAAGCCCGCAGAGCAAAAGACTCTGAAAGTTGTGTAGAAGAAGTTTTTTCGCATGTATCCCAGCCTCCACCAAGCTTCAACGCTTCCTCCACTGCCCTTTGTAAACCATTCCCAGGAGTAAATCTCACCTTCGTGCAAAAACCCTTTTTCCATGGCACACCGCCCTTTCCTGCTAAATGAACCTTCGTCCCTCCCACAACTAATTCCTTAATGAAGAACCCTCCCATGAAGCCTGTAGAGTGGAGGAATCCAAATGATTTGCATCAAGTGAATGTGTGCATGTATCCCATCCTCCAGCTGCTTCCAAAGAAAAAAGATCATCGATGATCCTGATGGACCTTGTGTCCATAGATTGACCATTCGGATCACCACCTAAACCAAAAAAGGTACGTGAAATAAATTTTGTCTTGAATGCATTTACACGCGAATCAAACAGTTTTGAATTCTAATGGTACACTCTCAACTCTTACCTATACACCTCATCCATTTTGTGGAGACTCACTTGTCTCCACCAATTGTCATCATCTAGACCTGATCCGAATTCCAGCTCGACTGCCGCCATTGGTATCAAGTAACAATCCAGTCAGACGAAATGTTAAAGAGTTCTACCCTAGTATGACCCCCTACCCTCCTGCCAATAATCAGGGCCCTCTAGATAGCTTACCGACAATTATGAATTTGAATTTCAAGAATGAAAATGAAGTATGGATTCCCTATTGGTACCAGAGTTCTTGGATTCATGAAGTATCTTCATTCATCTTGGTGGTGCTTCATTTACCACTACCTGTGTAAAGTTCCTTAACATTTAGACTTGAAACACAAACCAAGTATATAGAATATATTATTACAAAAAACAAGATAAGAGATACAAATAAGATCAAATATGAAAAATATACCTTCATATTATGATAATAAGCAGAAAAAAAGCAATACTCACTTGCCTCCTAAAGTGAGGTGACCTTTAACTAAGAAAATCTCCAAATACAATAATACAAGACAAAACATTATGGAGCTTCCTATTCTCTTTAAGTAGATTCTTAATAGAAAAACCTTAAGTACATATGGTCCCATCATTAATTGGTACCAACTAAGCCTTATAAAGTGGACCGTTTTACATTAAATAACTATCTACTATAATCTAATGGACCTCATTATTTTCAAGATTATCTATATAAAATAATTCATTAATCTAAAGTGTTTGACTTTAAAAATTAATATAATGATGTAATACATTACAAATATTTACATTTTTTCTTCCCATTTTACAAATACATATTATTTTTTTTCAAGCATTTTGAAGATACTAAATTCAATATAATGATGTAAGACATTACAAATATTTACATTTTTCTTCCAACTTTACAAATACATATTGATTTTTTTTCAAACCTTTTGAAATATAAAATTCAAGTTTAAATATTATGTCAATAAAGTGTTCTACTTTTAAAGTTATGGTTAGAAAAGTATATAAATCTTATTTCGATTTCACTTTGATGGGATTTTCACCGTGGATGTAATTAAAATATTGGGAAGATCATTTAATTTTTTTTTAGAGTATACAATTTTAATTAATTTTTTTAATTTAATTGAAATTTTGTTAAAAATTCTAATTTTATTTTTTTATTTGATTAATTATAAGTTTTGTTTTTTTAATTTTTAATTTATTAAAAAAATCAATATAATTTTACTTCATACAAAGTGACAAAACATATTAGGTGTTTCTATTCTTTTTAAAATATTTTATATGTTAGAATAAATTCTTTTAAATTATTATTATTATTATTATTAATTTATTACAAAAATCAATATAATTGTATTTCATAAAAAAAAACACAAAATATATTAAAAGTAATTTTATTTTTAAAATATATTACACTTTCTGTAGGAGGAAACAACTCTAAAGAAACAACTTACAGAACATCACAAACAAGAGATTCTTTGGAAGTAGAAATACCGGGTCCAATGGCTAAAGGAGGGGAAAAACTACAAAGTTCTTCCATCAATCCATGATCCACAAACGATACATCAACCAAATTCTAAAGCTTGAGGACTCACAGGGCAACACTTTACTGGACCATGCAGACATTGAAGAAGAGATAGACACCTACTCCAAATAGCTTCTCTCATAACCTCTTTTTGAAAGAATGCCTACCATCCGAAGGATCACTCAGCACATCCCCACCCTTATCACCCCTGAGAAAAACAAAGCCCTCATGAGACCAATCATGCATGAGGAGTTTGATCAGGCTACCAAGGAAATGCCCCCGGGAAAGGCCCCAGGGCCGACAACTTCACCACTGACTTCTTCCACTACTGCTAGTCAATGGTTTGAGAAGAGGTTTGCGAACAGGTGGAGGAATCCAGAACCTCAAAGCAGCTGTTATTAGATCTTAATTCCACATTACTCACCTTGATTCCTAAAGAGGATCATGTCACCAATGCAAAGTAGTTTCAGCCAATTGTGCTATGTAATGTCATCTATAAGATTATCAAAATGGTCATAGCCCTCAGGCGCAAACCCATACTCCCATACATCATCTCTAGGGAGCAGTTTGGTTATGTGGAGGGGAGGCACATAATGGATGGTGTAATCTTGGTGCAAAAAATCATCCACTCACTCAAAACTACTCGGACTTCAGGTATGCTCATAAATCTTGACCTCTATAAAGCATTTAAAAAACTAAGCTGACAATACATGGATTCCATCCTTTTAGCCTTTGGGTTCAACATAGACTGGATAAACTAGATCAAGAAACTCACCTCTGTCAGACAGTTGGCTTAAGTTGATGGAAATTTGGTATGTATTGTTGGTTGTCATTGATGTCAACCATCGGAGAGTGATAGTGTAGATTGATGTCAACCGTTAGTGATTGATGTCAACCCTTGGAGAAAGTTCAGTAGCAAATTCCGATAGCACAAAGGTTTGGGTAATGGGCCCAAGTTTGTTTGATGTATAATGATATGATTTTTAATATATTTTAAGGTAAGACTATTCTATATGGATAATAAATTTCATTCCATTTCCGGTGGTATGTGGAATGTCACATAACTCCTCACGGTTAGAGAGTTATGGCCATGTGAAGTTGGAGAACCCAGGTTTGGGTAATGGACCCAAGTTTGTTTGATGGATAATGGTATTAGTTTTGATATATTTGTATGCAAGACAATTCTATATGGATATTACATGTTATTCCATTTTCAGTGGTATGTGGAACCTCACATAACTCCTCACAGTTAGAGAGTTATGGCCATGTGAAGTTGGAGAACCCTCATGAGTCATCTAGAAGCCCCAAAAGGTCAAAGTAGTCAAAGTGGTTTAAGATATTTTAGAAGGTAAATAATAAAATGAAGTGATGAGCGTACTATAAGTCAAAGTGAATACAAAATAAATTATTTAAATAATAAAGTTAAGGGAGAAATTACTAAGTTGACAAGTGGTTAGAAGTGGGTTAACCCTAAAATAAGGAAAGTGGGTTAAGATGGTTAAAAGGTAACCCCTTGAGGAAGCTACATGAAAGTATAAATAAGAGACCTTCCTTGGTGTCACACCTCTCAACTCTTCATAGTGTTAATTTCACCATTCACAATGCAATATGTGTAATATTTTAGGTATTCCACACCTTCCTAAACCGTAATATGTTAACTCGGATTATATTACAACTCTAATCCCTTAATTTTGGATTAAATTAGAAAATTATTAAAAATAACAAAAACATTGAAAAAACAATTCGGGGCATCTCCCTTTTCCCAATAGGGGGGCCAAGGCCTCACCTTGCCCTCCTACAACTCCCCTAGGAACACCCGAAATATGCATACATCACTACTGGTGGAGGGGATAGTCAAAATCCAACCCCTCCCCCCCACCAACACCACCCCCACCACCACATGCAAATAATATAACACATACCCAATAACCTCCTCTATATTGTTCAAGATTTTATTATATGTTAATTTCTATTTTTCCCTTAAACTTTCAAATGAATAATTGTTTAAACATTCAGTGCTAACAATTTCATTCACTTTTCTCTTTTTATCTTTAACCTTTTGAGGAAAACTAATTGTACGTCCTCTATATTTGTATTTTCCACCTATTGAATGCATTACCTAAAAAATTGGGTTGGCTCATGCTATCAACATCTCTTCAACTTGTGTAATACTTGCAGTAACCAAATGTTGCAACCATGGGTTCATATGGTTTTGAGATGAAAATCTATGATTGGTACACTCTATTTTACATCTCATACATATAAGACATGTATTACAATCACCACTTGAATGCCAGGATATGACATCTCACATACATTACACATTTGAATATGATTCAATTTATCAATTCTTTCATGAAATATTTTATGTGCAATAACTTCATCTTCATTTGAATCCACTAGTACAATGGATTTGTTTGAAGCTTATCATCATCTAACACTATTGGTTAATGATTTTGGTGATTGTTACCTATTAGAGAAATATGTTCAGTTTCTCTCATTAAGTCATTGAGACCTCTCCATTGTATTTGTTGATGTTCTCTTACTTGATCTCTATTTTGATTTCTATTTTCATCCCTACCATCCTCTTCATTCTTTGCAATTGCAGTCTTTGTCTTTTAGAATCCTTTTTTCATTGTCCTTCCCTTGGTCATCATTCATTCTTTGCATTTGCAATATTTTTCTTTTACGATCCTTTCTTTGTTGTTCTTTCCTTTGATCCTTAGTCATTTGTTGTCATCACATTCTTTGTTGGTCAATTTTCTATATTCTCATCTCTTCCCTTTCAATTTCAATGATTTGTTTCATTTAATTTAATGTATTTCTTCTAACTAGATGTCATTGTGGACTTCTTACATCTTCAATATTGTTTTTATTCGTTTTCCAATTAAGAATAGACTTGATGTTGTTGAATTTTTAACTATTTATTAAAAAACAACAACCTAAAAAGAATGGATGATGTAATTTTAAAATAACTATGAAGTAATAGTAACAGCAATGTAAAAAACAATAAAAACAAAATAATGAAAAGACTTATGTCTCTGATTCGATTTCAAAGTATTCTAATTTCTATACAAAGAGCTTGCATTATAAAAACCATAACGTGTGCATCATTTATAATATTTTCAAGACATTAACATTTTGGGAGAGACGACATGATTCAACAATATTCATGGTTTTACGTAGCCATCCTCACATAGAAGTATTTCCAATTAGGTAAACTAAAGAGGGTTATGTTAATGTCTAGGAGGTTAAGAGGTTATGTTAATGTCTATGAAAAATTACATCAATGGAGTAAATAGTTTAGATGAGAATTATGGGGTAGTAAGAATATAGTTTAGATGAGAATTATGGGGTAATAAGAATTGATGTTGAGGGGAAGTCGCCTCTTAATCATTTAATAACTATAAGTTTTAATATAATATAAGTCTTAATAAGTGCTTAACCAACCAAATCAATGGAGAGGAAATGTTCATTGTTCATTATGTTTTTTTCGACAATGTATTAATGCAATTAGTCACCCTAAAACCATGATACATCTTCTCAACTTTAGGTATTGTCTAACACATTGTCTCATAAAATTAGTCATGAAACTATGAGACAAACCATTAAAAATGGGTATTCATGTAATTCACCTTCTTCATCATTGAACATTGTTACTTTATAACTCTTTACCTTAATCTTCATGTAACTTTATACATACACATATTACATATTGATAATGATATAACTCTTTGACACATATGTCATGATTGTAGATACATCTTAACTTTCCATCTACCATCATTCTAGAGGGTTCAAATCCCTGAAGATACAAACCTTTCCTAAAGTTTTGCACTCTAAAAAAAATGTTTTTTATGATAAATTCGAAGTATCCAAGAGATATGCTTTCCTTAATAGCTCTTTAATAATCACACTTATCCAACAACTATTATAAATTATTTATGATAAACTTGATGTATCCAAGAGATATGTTTTCCTTAATAGCTCTTTCTCTTTAACAATCACACTTATCCAATAACTATCATAGATTTGCATTGGCTTCCTTATCAAGAAGAGGATCTAAAAGAACATAGGCTTCTACTTGACTATTTATAGCTTGTACACCCCTTCTAAGGTGCATGAGGCATGACACTTAGTGGAAGAAGTCTCTAACCCAACTCTTGGACATGGGTTTTTAAAAGAATGAATTTATCCAATAAAATAAATAAGAATAATAGTATTCATGTATTGACTTTTTGCATAATGTAACAAATGTTGTTCTAGGATCACTATAGTTTTGATGACTTACGAGGTTAGAAAGGTATTGTGGCAAATATTTTTAAATCAAGATCTAATTTGGATATAAGTAGCATAATCTAAGAGGAAGTGTTTTTCTTCTTCTACCCTCTTAGTATCACAAAATTAACACATTCTTTCACTCTACTGTGTTTAGCTATTTTCACTATATAGCTAATGAGAATATGCACATTATTTGTAAAACATACAAACCGATGTTCAAAGTCTTCTAAAATCATCCCTAAGTTGATCTTTAAAGTCTTCTAAATTCATCCCTGTATCCAAAGTCATTTGGATGTTTCTTCTTCCATGTCCACGTTTTTCTTTAGCTTTTTACATTGTCTATCAACTTACACCAACCAACCGCACAGTTTAATTTGATCGCACTGCCCACACTGTACACGACGACTATCTACGCACGGAGGGGACGTGAACTGTGCCATTCACTGTTTAAGTACACAGCTTTTGCAAACTTTTCTATAAAATCCAGAATGAAGACGCTTTTAGTGTAATGCAGAGGCGAGGGAATTGGTGTAGAAGAATGTATTTCCTTGTTATAATTGCTATTTTCTTAACCTCCGTTGCTGCACGCCAGGCATCATTTTCGAAGGATTTTAAAGTGACATCGGCAGTTGACCATGTGAAGACAATGGCTGACAACAACTCAATTGAGCTAATCTTGGATCAAAATTCAGGTGGGTGTTGCTCTAACTTCCAATGTTAATATCATAGTTCATGACAAGCTTTCTATTGGAAGTCTTCAAGAAAATATCATGCAGAAAACACTGGCAAGTAATTTTCATTTGGTTGGGCAGGGGCAGGATTTGCGTCAAAATATCAGTACATGTTCGGGTTTGTGAGCATGAAAATAAAACTCGTGGCAGGTGATTCGGCGGGGACGGTAGCTGCTTTTTATGTATGTATGAACGATTTCATTTTGGAAAAAGTTTTTTTTAGTTTTTCTACAAAATGTTTTTTTAGTTGGAATTTTGGGATATAAATTTACACGAATCACTATTTTTGTTATTCAAAATCCATTTTTGAATGCAGAAATAGATTCAGCATACTGAAAAACTCTTCTCAGAGTACTCGGATTCTACAGAAATAATCACTTAAATCTACGAAACCAACAATTTCTAACAATTTCTAGCTAAATAGCAAATATCTCCATAAAAAATCTTCATTTCCAATTTTTTTTTTAACCTACTACTCTTGGAAAATGTTCTATGTCAATTTGGGTTGTGTAATCTGCATAAAGTAATTCCAATTTGAAATGAAACATGAATACTGAAATGATATATGGTACAATTAAGCCATCACAGACATCTATCTCATCTTCAAATCTCCTCCTCCTTCAAGTGAAAGATTGGTGCTCTGCGTATGTGATTATTGACTATTGGGGCCAATTTCAAATCTATATGCAGATGAGCTCAGACAGGGAGGAAGTGCGAGATGAATTGGATTTCGAGTTTCTGGGGAACAGATCAGGCCAGCCCTATACAGTCCAAACAAATGTGTACGCTCTCGGAAAGGGTGACCGAGAGCAGAGAGTGGACCTCTGGTTCGACCCTTCGCTAGAATTTCACAAATACTCCATCCTCTGGAACCATTACCATATTCTGTGAGTATCGATATCTGTTTCAATCTTCGGCGTTCTAAACCATTCAATTTTTTAATCAGATTGTCGTGCGTTTCTTCTAGAACTGGGATTCATCAGTGGACGGTATAATGCAGATTTTATGTGGACGATATCCCCATTAGGGTTTACAAGAATAACGAAGCGAGAGGCGTTTCATTCCCGGGGAATCAAAGCATGGCGATCTTCTCTTCTCTATGGGAAGCAGATAACTGGGCGACAAGAGGAGGGCTGGAGAAGATCGACTGGAGTAAGGCACCATTCGTGGCCACTTACACAGATTTTGAGATCGATTCCTGCCAGTTCCCGGGCAACACTAGTTGCGCGTCTACAAACAATTGGTGGGAAGGGTTGAGTTACAGTAAGCTCAGCCCAAATCAAGCGAGGTCGTACAAATGGGTGAGGACGAATTACATGATTTATGATTATTGTACAGACAGATCCAGGTATCCAGTACCACCCATGGAGTGCATCACTGGTATCTGATAAGTTTATTTTAACTGCGATTAATATGCAGTTTGCTGTAGAGTCTTTAAGATTGTTGCAATGGTATATATACAAAAAGTATATACCAAGATCATAGTAAAGGTGAAAAATGTAAGGAATATGTTTTACATAATTTTTTTTTTTTTTTTTTAATTATATTTTAATAGTATTTATAGTAGCTTAAATGTTCTATAAGTGCTCTACAGTTATGTATGTGAAGATGTTGAATTCTTATGTTAACTTAAATAATACTTCATTAAAAATAAAATTAAAATTGATTCAATAAAAAATACAGTGATACTTATATAAAAATTGACGTGAAATGAAAGAATAGTTTTTATTATGAAATTGAATTCCTTTGAATACTTAATAAATCTAGATTTAAAATAAATCTAACTAATATTGAAGTATTAATATAATCTAAATAAATCTATTTATAAAATCTTGTTTGATAATCAAATCTTTACTTAAATCATATAAACCAACAAACAATTTTTTTTGTTAAAATCGTAATTTCATACTCAAAAACCCTAAATATGATATTGGTATATCTATTTTGAGATCATTTACTAAATAAGTGTTATATCTATTTTCAGATCTTTTCCTATTGGTATATTTATTTTGAGATCTACTACATATCTGTTATACTATTGAAATCATTTGATTGGACAAAATAAAAAACATTGAATTTGTTTTTCAAATTTTTATTATTATTGTAGTATAACAACACTCTTAAAAGTTAGCACTTTAATAACTTATTTAGCTATCTATGGTGGGATTGTTGAAAATATTCACGCTGCTAAAGTGAAAACATCATTCATAGCATAAAAATAAAAACATTATTAGCAACATCATCGTCATTATTTATTAGCGACATCATTATTGTCCTTTATGTAAGACCTTACAAATATTTAAATTTTCTTAGCAATTTTGAAAGATTTAAAATTCATATTGAAATGATATCCTTCTAAAGTGTTTGACTGAGATGCTTCTGAAGTGTTTGACTTTAAAAGTTAATATAATGATGTAAGACATTACAGATATTTACATTTTTCTTAAAACTTTACAAATATATATTAATTGTTTTTCAACCCTTTCGAAGATATAAAATTCAAGTTGAAATAGTATGTCTATAAAGTGTTTTACTTTTAAAGTTATGATTAGGAAAGTATATAAATCTTATTTCCATTGCATTTTGATGGGCTTTTCATCGTGGATGTAATTAAAATTTTGAGAAGATCATTTAAAAAAAAAGAAATGAGGTAGTGTATAAGTTTAATTAATCTTTTTAATTTAATTGAAATTTTGTTAAAAACTTTAATTTTATTTGATCAATTATAAATTTTTGTTTTAAATTTTTTTAATTTATTAAAAAAATTAATATAATTTTACTTGATAAAAAAAAATCGCAAAATATGTTATTTGTTTCTATTTTTTAAAAAATATTTTACATATTAGAATTTTTTTTTAAGTGATTTTATTTTTAAATTTATTAAAAAAATCAATATAATTTTATTTCATAAAAAAATTAAAAAATATATTAAAATTCATTTTATTTTTAAAATATCTTACATATTAAAACAAATTCTTTTAAGTCATTTTATTTTTAATAAAATATCTTACATATTAAAAAAAAATGTATTATTAATTCTTAAACAAATTATTATTAATACTATAACTTTAGAACCCTTGGATGGGGTGTTTCATGGCAAAACGGGTGGACAAGCCATGGGGAGGCCACCTAGCTAGACCGACAATCCATTCGCATATGATGGAGACCCTCCTCCCAGATTGTCCCCTCAGCATTTAAGCTCCACCACTGCCACCCTCTCGCACACTCCAGATGGACGTCCCCGCATGTGCCTGGAAACCTGCATGTCTTGTCACATGCCTTCCCTTCCATCATTATCACACCCCAACCTCCATGCTCGAGACCATTATCCCTCCCTCGAACCTCAGAGCTCTCCCTCTCTACCTCTGGAGCTCCCTGGTCGCTCAGCTCTGCGCTCACCACCCTGAGATAGCTCCACCCCTCCCCATGCCCCGTCTGCGAGGTAAACCAAGGCGAGGAGCCACCTGGTACGCTACTAGAGGCAAGAAAATGCCCCATTCCGACTCTCTCCTCGATGTGAATCCTCCCATAGCTCCTCCACTTCACATTGCTCCTGACACCCCGTTTGCTCCTGCTCCTGTAGAGGCAATTCGCGAAGTAGACTTACCTGTCTTGGCTCCCATAGTAGCACCTACTCCTGTTGAGCGAATTCTTGCAGCTCCCCAAGACCTGTCACCTCTTTCAAATCCATATGCCTGCAGATTAGAATGGTTTGATACCATGGGAAATTCTATGGGTTTTGCACCTCCCCCCCCCTCTCCACCTCGTCGACCGCCTCCCCACCTCGTCGACTGCCTCCTCCTGATTCCTCATCTTGCCACTCCGATGAAGCCACCTCCAGCCCCTCCACCCGACCCTTCTCTAGGCCTCGATTTACTTGTGAAAAATGTGCGAACCGAGGGAAAATATTGGCCTCCCTGAGTGAACTGACCAAAGGACAGGAGGACGTCAAAGAAGCCCTCAAGGATTTGCAGAAGAGAGATGCAGAGCGATGGAGCAGGGTGGGCAATTTGGTGTCCTTTATCCAGGATCTTCGGCAAGCAATTGCTGATTGCGACAAGGGAAAGATGAAGAAAACTCAGGCGTTTGCAGGCCCAAAATTTGGTCCAGGTTTTTAGAGTTATTCTGTTTAATTTTTTCTTAGTCCTAGTTTTTAAAGTTTTCCCTGTCTAGCTTAGTCCAGTTTACAGACAGCCTTCGCTCAGCGAGGCTTTGTAGTTTTTTTCGCTTGCATAATTAGCTTCAAATAGGCTGTCGCCCTATGTGGCACAGTAGATTTTTGCATGACAAACAAAGACTCTGTTTTGGACAAGTGTCACTCTTTCTCAGGCGCATGCCAATAGTGGTTTCTCAACTGGGCAATGTTGACACGCAAGAATACAAGATTGTAATTTTTCCAAGAAGGTTCTAATACATTAACTAACTTACAAAAAAAAATTACTATAACTTTAGAAATTACATAGGTTCTCAATTATGATTTTATGGAAGTTATTTTTATTCCTCTAAAAACGTTTAATTCACTTAATGGGAAATGGCATACATCATTTCATTTAATGAGAGGAGTAGCTTTGGTCACCTAAAGGAATCAACCATCCACATGGCACATTGGTTGGAGAACAATAAAACAATCACATATGAGTAGGAAAGTAATTGTCTTGGGAAAATGAGAATAAGTGAAGGAGGATTTCATTGAGAATAGACAACAAGGGGTGGGAGGAGGAGTTGAGTACACAAACGTTTACTAGGAATTTGATCTTGGATCTTTTATTTGATGATCATTATGTGAATTGCATTAAAGAGTGTAAATAAAGTTTATACGCAACAATAATAAAGAAGGAAGAAATATGAAGACAAGATGAGAGAAATGAGTAAGAACACAACAAATTGATAATGGAGTTTGTCCAATAATGGACTACGTCTTCGGGCACGCTTCAAAGTGGAGAGGCTTTATATTATCTCAACAATAAATTGCCATAAATTACATTTCTATAACTCAAAACTGAAAATGACCTTTTAATCTGCTTCTCGGATGCAAAATATGACTGCACCCGTGGATTTTTGGCAAGGAGTAGTGTAAAATCGACTGTCAAATCATCCAAATCTGACACCATCACCTCCAGGCCCCTCCTGGGTTCTCTGCCTCAAAGTTTGTGCCACCAGTCTGCATTAATGCATGTACTTATATGGAAATTTGTGTCATTGTACAATGTTGGGTGCAGACCCCTTTATCTGGAAAAAGTCTGAGTTTAAATTGGAATTTCTGGGCAAATATACCATGCTCGTCATTGGATCTATTGTTAACTGGTTGTAATTAAAGGCATGTAGTTGGGGGAGGTTTCGCGGTCAAACCTCGTGGACCCCCCATTTTGAAGTTCATTTGTAACAATATATTAAATATAGATTTTTACAAACTATATTATATAACCTCCCGTTATATTAAATTTTGTTTACTGCCAATAAGATGGGACAGGTGCACAAATCATCATAATAATTATTGTTGCCAAGATTTGTGTTTAAATATGGCTGCTGTGTCCAGCGTTGGCTTGCCCAACTCTTATATTTTTTGATTTGGTTGTTCTCGGGCCCTCCTTGGGCATTTCAGGGGTGTCACATGGCATCCAATGATTGGGCCACATGGCACCCTTCCATTGGCTCCTCGTGCCCAGTCATCCTGTTGACTCACTTCCATCTATCATTGTGTCAGGATGCCACATGGTGACCTCTGGGTGGTGCCATGTGTCACTCGTTAATTGTCCCATGTGGCCACCAAAATTTCCATATTATCATGCCATGTGTCAACCCCTGGGTGGTGCCACATCAACATGCTAACATCAACATGACATCATGCTAATGTCACCCCTATGTAGTTGGCTGCTGATGTCATCTGTATGGATGTTGATGTCAACAGGTTGACTTTGACTAGGTTGACCAAAGCTTTGATTTGCCATATCTTTGTCATATGGACTTCTTTTGATGTGTTGTTTGCGCCGTTGGAAAGCTATCGATGAGCTATTCGATTTGGTGCCATTTTTGTTGAGATTTGAGGACTTTGAATTTTTTCCCTTTTAGATCCTCTTGGCTCATTCCTCCCGACTAAGAAGCTTTTGGGCTTCCAAAAACCTTATTAGTCAATAAATAGGTGAGGGAATTTCTCCCTCACTTTACCCTTCTTGATCCATTATTCTTTGCTTGGATGTGTGCCCTTAAGGCCTACTCGAAGATATTCAATATCACCCCTACATGAACTCCTTGTTCTTATGTCTAGAATGATAACTTCCTTCAAATCATTGAAGTACTCAGGAGAAAAATAATCCACTAAAGGTACTAAAATACTCTCCCTTTTATCCATGATCATTGGAGTCTCATAAAGTTTCAGGTTCTCTACTTTTACAACTGATTATATCTACATGTACCGTGGTAGATTGAGGTGAAAAGCATTGTGCCAATTTTTTGCAATATGGTGAAGGGTCCATATCTGATGGGCTTGAGCTTCTTACCTTCTGCCCTCAACCAATATTTATTGATGTGGAACCACAGTTTATCTCCCACTTGAAACTGGTGATCAACTCTATGCTTGTCATGGCAGGATTTGTACTGTGCTTGACTCTTTTCCAACTGTTCTTGGATTGTCTGGTGTACCTATTGAATCCTCTGGATGAACTTGTAGGATCTTTCTTCATCTCTCTTTTCACTTGAGTCGACATATTTTCCAAATGTAAAGTCCAAGGGAGTCTTAGGTAGATACCCAAAACATGTCTCAAATGGTGAACTCTGCGTGGAAGAGTGCAAGACTCAGTTATATGCATGTTGCAAATACTAAATCTGGTTATCCCACAACTTGGGATGTTTGTTGCAGTAACCTCTGAGAAAATGAACCATTGTTATATTAACAACCTCTATCTGTTTGTCGGTTTGTGGATGGAAAGAAGTAATCCTCTTCATATTTGTGTCCATCATTCTCCATAATCCTGTCCAAAAATCTCCAAGGAATTGAGTGTCTTGATCCGAGATAATGGATGTGGGAAGTCCAAAGTGGACCCATACATGCTGAAATAAAATATGAGAATTTTTCTCAACAATGATTTGAATTTTACTTGGCATCAAGACACACATTTTTCTAAACCTATCCGCAACTACATACAAGTAGTCATAACCCATTTTTGACATAGGAAAACCCCCTACAAAATCCATGGAGATATTCTCCCAAGGATGAGAAGGAACAAGACGTGGTGCGTACAACCCCAATTTTCTATTAGTGGACTTACAAGTTGAGCACAACACACACCCCTTTACATATTTGGTTACAATTTCTTTCATTCGAGGCCAATATGAAACCTCTATAGATGAACTAAATTTTTTCCTATCACAAAATTCCCATATACAAGAGAAGTATGAGCTTCTCAAATTACATGGAATCTTTCACCTGTAGGAATACAAAGTTTGCCAAAATAGTAGAGTAACTTTCCCTGCAAATGATAGTTCTCCACCTGTGAATGATGGGTTAGCCTCTCATATACATATTTAAAATATTCATCATCAACATACTATTCAGCATAGCTATCATGAGATAAATAATCATTTTTCAACACAATAGATGCAGAGATGGGAGGTCTAGAAAGCATATCCACAACTTTGTTGTTTATGCCTTTTTTGTATCTGATAACTAGATGGAACCGTTGCAAGAATCCCATCCACCTATATTGTCTCAAATGTTGAAACTTGGTTTTTGACTCGATATACTGTAAGGTTTGGTGATCAGTGTGTATGATCGTTTCCTTTCCCATCAAGTAGCGTTTCCATTTCTTCACTCTTTGTACCAATGAATAGAACTCTTTGTCATATGTAGGGTAATTACAAATAGACTTGGAAAATTTTTCAGAGTGAAATAAAATGGGCCTACATTGTTGCAACACGACTGATCCCATGGAATATGCACTAGCATAAGTTTCAATCTTGAATAATTGTTGTAGGTCAGGTAGAGCTAGCACTGGTGTGATGCTCATATTTTCCTTCAAAGTGTTGAAGGATTTTTGTTGTCTTCCTCCCCACTGGAAGACCTGTTTCACATTGGTTAAGGCATGGAAAGGAGATGCAATGTAGGAGAAGTTAACAATGAACTTTCTCCAATATTGAACCGCCCCTAATAATCATGTTGTCTTAGGCCAGTTTACAATAAATTCAACTCTAGAGGGATTTATCTTTAGTTGACCACCTCCTACAATATGACCTAAGTAAACCAATGAGGTTTTTCCAAATTCACATTGGAAAGTTTTACATACAAATTTTCCCTTTGCAAAGTGTCCAACACTTACTTTACATGCTTCACATGATCCCCCCAATTTCTACTAAAGACAAGAATATCATTTAAGTATACAATTACAAAGTCATCTAAGAATGGTTGAAATACATCATTCATTACATGCATGCAAGTTGTCAGGGAATTGAAAAGCCCAAATGGCATCACTAACCACTCAAAAATACCTTTCTTAGTTTTGAATGCAGTCTTCCACACATCACTTTCGAAAATCCTCATTTGATGGTAGCCACTGCACAAATCCAACTTAGTGAAATAAATAACATTCTTTAATTGATCAAGAAAATCATCTGTATGAGGAATCGGGTATTGTTTTTTCACCGTGATTTTGTTTAGAGCCTAGTAATCAACGCACATCCTCCATGTGCCATCTTGTTTTGGCATCAACACTATTGGATAACTACATGGAGAAGAGCTAGGCTTGATGACTCCTTGGTCCAACAAATCTTGTACATTTTTCTTTATCTATTCCATATCCACAACTAACATCCTATACATGCCCACATTTGGGAGAGGGGCATCTTGTTGAATATGTATCTCATGTTGAATCCCCCTCTTGGGAGGAAATCCACCTGGTTCCTAAAAGATGTCATCATAGTTAGATATAACATCAATCATTTCATCTTTATGTGAGGGATCACATCCTTGGAAAGCATCAGATGTCTCAACATATTTCTCTCTCACAACCATCAGCACATATCACTTATTAGTGTTGATGAGTCATGCCATTTGTCTTGCACTAACAATGGTTGAATCAACTTTCATAATGTGATCTCTAACAATGTATTCTACTCCATATTTTGTGAGATGATATTTTTTCTCATGTCTAAAGAAGATTGCATTTCTATCATAAATATATGGGCTTCCCAAAACTATTCCACATATATCAAGTGGGACAACATCCAAATCTATCTCATATATCAACTTTGAAGAAATGGAAAATCTAACTCTACACTGCATGGTGACATTTAGTTTTGCATTGTCTCACACCCAACCAAGAGGGTAGGGTTTAGGATGAGGGGTTGTTTTTAGGCCCAACTTTTTAACAATGGTTTCTGAGATTAAATTAACTAGAGAACCTAGATTAAATAGAGTGTAAATATTTGTGTGTTTATATACAACTCTTATATGAAAAAAATCACCTCTTCTTCTTTCATTATCATGATATTTACTTGCAAAACTTGAACCAAAACGAAAGGAATTTTTACCTTGTACTCCAATGGCTGTAATCCTCATTTCATCACTCGAATCGGAACTAAGGTCTTGTTGAATTGTAGAAACCATTTTCTACTTCCCTTTTCCTTTATATTTCTTTGGTCTTAACTCCAGATGTAGCTTCCCATAATGTTCATCATCATGCCCACATTTCTTGAAATGAGTGCAAGAGGGATTTCCTTCCTCTTTCTTTTTTCGTTTTCTTCTTGTCATTTCCTTTCTTTTTGAACTTGTGTTGGCAGCCAACTCATTTTTTTTTATTACCTGAAAAATGCTGCCTACACCTCTTGTCTTCTAAATGACAAATCATCGTTGCATTGTGCTTCAAGACATTTGCTTCATTTTCGCGACAATTGCAATTTGATTTCGATTTGATTTTTCACAACTGAAGGTGTGAAAACACTTCTCTCGTTGTCTGGACTATCGTCGTCTTTTATTGGTTTGTTGAAAGACATTTGACCATTGGTTTATCACCTGTCGCAAAAGGTTCTTTCAAACTGTATCCATTCACTTTAATTGCACAATTCRATTTCTCTATTGGGAATGTTAAGTTATGAGTTATGCTTGATGTCTTAGGTGACATAATTCATTTTGGTTGAGACTCAATTCTTATTACTTTGAACTCTTAACTTATCAATTTCATATGATTATTGGTTGCAATTTCGATTATGCTAAAAGCACATTGGCAATATCATGAGTTTGATTTCATAAATTGGTAATAGTTTGAAGCGCTTTGATCCACCTATTGGCATTTCGATTTTGTGATTTAAACCCTTGATCGATACATTGGTTTTCTGAGTTGATGTTTTATTGAACGACCATATAGTTTCGAACTATGTATGGGCATGAATGTATT
>ML795184.1:47269-66174 GCA_009831015.1 Picea engelmannii
ACCTTTGGGATTCATTATGTAGCAGACTCTACATTAGATCTCATTGGGTTTACTGATTCCGATTGGGCTGGCGATAGCATTGATCGCAAGTCCACATCTGGTTACTCACTCAGTCTTGGTTCTGGGCCTATCTGTTGGTCGAGCAAGAAGCAATTTTTTATTGCTCTATCTTCAGCCGAGGCAGAGTACAGAGGGGTAGTTAACATAACCATTCAGGCTATGTGGCTACAACATTTTTTCACTAAGTTGGGAATTCAGTTTCATCGACCGATCATCATCTGGTGTGACAACCAGAGAACTCTAAAGTTTTGCCTATATCCAGTTTAGAGGTAGCGGACGAAGCACATCGAGATCCACATGCACTACATCCAGGACTTGGTGCTTGAGGGGATCATCGACTTATAGTTCTTTCCTTCAACAGAATAGATGGAAGACATTTTCACCAAGACCTTCACTGAGCAAAAATTCCATTCTCTGTGAGGTCGTCTTAGAGTGAAGGACACAGTTGCCTAGCAACTGTAGTTCTTCTTTTTACATACATTGTACCTTGAGGGGGGGGGGGGTTCCCATGAGGTTTTCCCTCTTTCCTCACTTTATTTTCAGTGTATTTTTTGTACTTGGGTACCTAACATGGCCTCTTTGTCGGGACCCAATCTTTATTTTCACCATAGTGATGTTCAGGGGGGGTGTTGGAGTTACTTCACACACACCTAGGATTTATTTTTCCTAAGTTTATTCCTTGTTTATTAGTCAAATTTAGTCATTATCCAGTCTCCTATATTTTAGGGGAGAATATTCCACCTAGAGAATATTCTCTTTCAGTTGACACTTCAGTTTGACTAGTTGAGTTGAGTTTAGATGTTGCATTGGGATCATCACCATGCAACATTTGGATCATCACCATGCAACATTGGGATCATCACCATGATAATTCGACCTTGCCTTGGTATCATCACCAAAGTGGTGCATTAGCCTTGATTCCCTAAGTTAACTCCTCACTATTCTATGTTCAATCAGTTAACTGAAGACTAGTTGACAAGTTAACTCAACTAGGTGGAAGTTCACTCTTGTAACTGCCTGGGAGACTAGAATAGGTGGTAGTTCACTCCCATAACTGCTGGTGTGTGTCTAGATCACTCTAGACCACCACTATGGTGCATTGGTTCACCTCAAGTCGAACTCATTGAGATATATAGAGTATATCGTCTGTAAATTATTCATTATTCACAACAGTTAATGAGAATTCTTTCTCTCCTTCTTCTTCTTTCTCCAATTCTCTCTGCAAATGTGTGTATTATTGTTTATCTAGATCTATTCTATGCAGGTTCAACACATTTAAACATCCTTATAACCAGAATATTTACTAAATGAATGTTGGATGTAGAAATCAAATTCTTTATAACAGTTTTCAAAAAGAAGATCAGTTGCATAAAATATTTTGAAATGATGATGAAATATGATATGAAACTCTTGTAATGATGAAATACTTGAGGGAGGAAGAGATATATACCATCCTCAAGCATCTCCTTCTAGTGAATGCATGCACATTTTCATGAGCACACCCTCATGATGTATATCTAACTGATCCATACATTGATGAAACATAATGAGGTGTTGTGCAGGATTATCCTCCTCCCTTTCTCTGAATACAGACATAAAATCTCTCCATTCTAATATATGAGGTACTAGATGTGGGAAACCTGGAACTGTAAAAAAGCTAAGAGGTGCAAACCTCCAAGCCAAAACAGCAGCAAATGCCTTTGACATTCTGAAATTTTGGAGTCGCCATTGGATCTGTCCTTCATGGAGTCGTCAAGTGAATGATGGATTCTGTATTGTGTCAGCATCCTTTGTTCACCATCAAAGACTGGATCTAAGCTTTTTCGTTCTCCCAGGTAAAATATCCAACTTCGTCCCCAGCAACGACGCCAAAAATGTTAGCACTAGAAGTCACACCTAGACTATTGTAGGTGTAATCCTAATACCAATCATAATTTGAATAATTAAATCAAATTTATGGTTGGTGGATCAACAAGAAAGAGCAAGAAAGAGGGCAATAGATTGTTTGTAGAGACATTCCATTGGCATGGAGTCATAAACACCCTAGAGATCAAAGGAAATCAAGTTGCATGCTAGAAAAAGGGCTATATAATGATGAAAATAAGAATGGAGTAGATGACACTAAGCAGAATATTCATCAAGCAATTGACACTAAGAAGAATATTCATCAAGCAATGGTCCTCTTTGCAAAATGAATTAAAAGAATACTTGAGCATAAATCATGAAAGGATGCAATCACTGCAAATCCTTTGCATCTCATGAATTCTCCTACCCATGGACAGTGATTGATCTTCAATACATGTAGTTTATTCAAGCAAGAGGATGACAAAAGAAATGGAAATAAAAGAAGACAATCTGATAAACAACTCTCATGAATCTTTAATGGCAGAAAATGTGATTACACACATGCCCTTGGGCTTACAAATAAGCATCTAAACTACTCCTGATCAAGCTCTCTCCTCTCTTGGATCATGAACTCAACCCTTTCATCAACAAAAAAAACTTATATCTATAGTGTATCATTCATTACTACTCTAAAGAGGTCGAATCCCAAGTGGATGCATTGGATTACATTTTCTCTAGGAGTTGTTATAACAAGGTGAAACAAAAAATCCACCTAGATCATATTTTTTTGGATCTTGTCTATTGTGATAAATTCCTTTTGAAATAGGTCATGTTGCTTGATCTGGTGATAGAAAACATGTCCCTCATGTTCAAATACCTCTTATTAAACCATTCATACCCCCTCAGACATGTGTCATCCCTCCTACAGCTCAAATTTATCAAATTGTTAGAGTTTGCAACACAATTTCAGGATTCGCTGCAAACTTTCCTGTAGGTGATGTTTTTAGCTTTTCTCCCAAATGACGAACTGGGTCGGGGTGATTTTTTGTCAGCAAGTCAATGATATTATGATTCATATCTACAAAATATTTTAGAAGAACCAAAATCGACATTTAAAAGTTATGATGAAAATATGATTCTTTTGTGTACTAATTTGTTGTAAATTGTTTCAATTTAGCAGTTTGCGGCGCCTCTGCAGGATGCGTTGCAAACTTTCATGTAGTTGTCATTTTTTATTTTGATTACTACAATTGATGTAAAAATCATGGAGACAAGATTCAAACATTTGTGGGTACATTGTATAATCTATGAGTAATGCAGGATGACTCCCAAAAACAACAAGTGAACAAAATCATGAACATCATAAGACAAAAATGTTCTTTAGAGTTGTGAACCAACATATATGAGGAACCATGAAAAAACTAATATACTACTGCAAAAAACAAATGGTGGCACATCTATTATTTTAATGGTTTCACTTCTTCCTTTGGTGAGTATCCATGACAACTAAATTGAAACCTCCCTCTGATAATAGTTGCTACCAAAGTAAGTGATGGAAACTTGACAATTTAGGTTTTGTTGTTTGAATTATAAGAATAAGGGTTTGTTGGAAAAAGGATTTGTGCTTAAAGAAACAGTGCAGAAACTGAAAGAGACTGAAACTTATAAATGGAGGTAAAGATAACAACCTAAAACTGAAAGAAACCTCCAATAGACAAATTTCCAAGCGACTCTGTAAACTAGAGGGTTTGCAGTACAATTTCTCAGTTTGCAACGAATTGACAATTTGCAGCAACGAATTTTTAGTCTAGGGTTTCATCAAAAAGATTTGCAATTTCATAGGTAAGGAGAGAAATATGGTGTTGAGTGAGGTGATGTTTTTCAAACCTAAGTGAAATCGAGGTCATCTTGGGTTTTAGTAAATGTGTAAAATATAGGATTTGTAGCGCAATTTGCAGCGAATTTGGAGTTTGCAGCAACTCGGGTTTGCAGTGAGTAGGGTTTTGACAATAGGATTTTAGGTAAAACATGAAACAAGTACTTGACATCAAAGCTCACTCCCTATTGCAAAGAACCAAGCCTATCATCCCTTTAAGCTTCCACCATTAACCTCTTCAGAGGTTTTTTAGTGAAACAGTCTGCAGCGCCAGTTACAATTTGTAGCGAGTTGAACCAGTCTACAATGCCTTCTTTACAAAAGCAAAAGAAGATATAAAATGATAAACCCTCCTTTTGAAAACGACCCTTTAGAGTTTCTTGATGATTTGATGGCACTAAAAAATAGAGTTCATCATATGTGCTAACAAGGTGTATGGAGTGGAATTTTTGTGTGCTATACCACATGCTTGCAAAACTGCTCAAATTCCTTACCATGGAATTCACCTTCATTTTCAGTTCTCAGCACCTTGATCTTCTTGTTTTTTTGGTTTTCCAGAAGAGATTTAAACTCTTTGAACTTAGTGAAAACCTTATATTTATTTCCTAGTAAATATAGCCATGTAATCCTAGAGAAATCATTTATGAAGGAGACAAAATACAGAGATCCTCCTAGTGAAAGGACCAGTACAGACCCAAACACATCACTCTGTATCAATTTCAGAATCCCTTTTTCCCTTGTAGCTCTGGATGGGAACCTCACATGATTTTGTTTTCCATAAATGAAATGTTCACAAAAAATTGACTTCTAAAGTACAATTAGGGAAACCTTCGACCATACCTTTGTTGTGCATAGGTCGATGTCATTTTTCTCCAACATGTCTCATCCTCTAGTGATAAAACATGGTTGGGTTGATTAGACGAGGAATAGTTGAGTCGATTACAATCGAGTCAACTTCAGGAAAAACTATACTATTGCATCCTGTCGAGTCAACACTCCCCAAAAATTTGTATAGGGTTCCAATCCAAACTCCTCTCATCAAGACCATCGCTCCCCTAACCATTTTACTTGAATAATTCTCAAATATAGTGTGCACACCTTCATCACTCATTTTGCTGACATATATTAAATTTCTTATCAAACCTGGAATATGTAGGACACCTGGAAGAATTCTACTCCTCCCATCCTTTAGCATCAATCAGACTCTACCTCATCCAACAATCTTGGTTTTCGAGTTGTCCCCCAAGAATACATCTCCTCCTTCATACTTGTCATATTTATAGAACCATTCTCTATGAGGTGTCATATGGAAAGATGCACTTGATTTAGTCAACCAAACATCGTGGTTTGACTGTGTATTGGTCGATGCCAAATACATGTCCCCTCCTTTGTCTAGTGAAGTCTTTCCTTCAATCGACTGATTCTCGTCAGATCCCTAACTTTTCTCAGCAACCTTCAACTAGCAATCCCTTTTGTAATGCCCAACTTTACCGCATTTCCATCATATTCTCATCGATTGAACCAAGGATTTAGATCTACCCCTCGACTTAAACTTTCTACCAGAGAATTTACGTTTTCATCTATCGATCGGTTGACCTCTCACCACCAAGCAATCCTTGTTCAATACTTCCATGTTCTTCCACCTCATTTCCTCTTAAAACAAGGATGAAACCACATATTCAAGTGTTAATGTGGTTGAATTACTCTCAATAGCCATGACTAATCTATCCCATGAATTTGGCAAAGAACATAATAGACTGATACATTTATCCTCAATGATTTTGATATCCATAGACAATAACTGACTTGGCATAGTATTGAATGCATTTAGGTTCTCTGTTATTGAGATATCATCACTCATGCTCAGAAGGTACAGTTTCTTCTAAAGAAACAATTTTTTTACCAAGTATTTCGATTGGTTCAAGTTCCCTAACTTATTCGACAATTTCTTTGCATTGTCTTCGTCTGATACATTCAACAATATTGAATCTGTAAGACAGTTGAATCATAGTCCTCGACTTCATATCGATTTTATCCCAATATTCCATCGACATGCATGTCGGAATTGTTTTGGGATCCACATCGAATCATTGTTTTCGATCTACAAGGATATCTTCAATTTTAATCTTCCACAACTCAAAAAATTTCCCATTAAAATTTTCAATCTCAAACCTAGAATTTCTTGCCATTCTTTCGAGAATGAATTACTACCTTACAAATCCCACTGAACCTGGGTTTAGCTCAAATCCAATATCTTCTTAACCTTTCTCTGATACCACTTGAAACAGAGCAACAAAATGAGCTCTCATACCACTTGTTAGAAACACTAAACCAAACAGGAGAGAGAAGACATAATTAAACTAGAAAGTAAACATTGGAAATCATACATAATACCAAATATTTACACTGGAAACCCTTAACCGAAAAAACTAGAATTCCTTGAGTGACTCTTGCTCCTTATTGTCTTATTCATTTAGTGAATAAACAGTTACATGACTAACCTTGGTACACACCTAAGACACAATTCATCATCCTATTATCTTGATTTACCACAAGCACAACCCTACAACCATTTGGTTTACATCTTCATGACCATTACAAACTCATAACTCTCTCTATTGAGGCATATGCTTATCAATATCCATCTTTCGGTATTACATAATGCACTATTTATAGGAATATACAACATGTAAAACCCTAATTCATGGTTCATAAAATGGTTACAAATCCAAAAAGATGATTGGCTACAATTCTGTAAATCTTGGGATTTTGTTACAAGTTTCGACCCCCAGTTGAACATCGGTTAGCTACAAACCAGTGCACTAATAATCAGATACCAATCGATCATCTGGTTGATCCTTAGTCGGTTACCCTTTCGACCTCATGTTGAATGCCAATTGACTATCCATTCAACCTCCAATCAGGTCATCTTATCGACCATCCATCGACCATTAACTTGACTTGACCGTCAATCGATCCATTCCCCAGTTGATCATCCTTGATTAGTCAGTTGGTTGACTAAATATCCATTGCTAAGAATATAACATTCCCAACAATAAACATTTATGATATTGATTTTCTCCCTTGATTTTTTATCCATAAAACTTGTTAACAACCAATGTTGGGTATGAAATGAGAATTCCAAATGTAGTAAAAGACTCTTCCAAACCAAGCATAGACCTCTTGAAGATCTTCTGGGACTGATTGATTTCCCTTCACTATTTTTCCATTGTGATTTACAAACTTTGATTGCTTCCATATCCTCTAGCTTTGTCTCTTGGATGAGGATGAAAGTATGATTTTCTATTTTTATTAAAAAATTTATATCTTCTACGTTGATCCTACTACCCATACCTCTGCAATTCTAGAAGACTGCAATCATTACTCACCTGTTGATTTTTGTTTCTTTCCAAATGATGGGTTTGGGGCCCCTAAGTTCCTATTGTTTTTTAAACCTGAACCTAAGGAGTTCTCAATGGTCATTTGGGTGCCCAATTCCTTTCTTTATTTGTTATTTCTTCTCTTTGTTCCTTTGTTGGTTTCCTTCTTGTATTTCTGGGGAGTTTTTCTTCTACTGCCTCATCCCCCTCCTCAGCTTTATAATAATATTGATCTTATTTCCATGTAATGATTCCAGCTGAACACATAACCTTTTCTAGGAAAGGTTCATTCTCTTCCTCATGATCAAATACATTGCTCTCTTATCTCGGAGAAGGTAATGTTTCTAGGTTTTCCTATAGTATTGGAATTTCTATTGGATTTCTTGAGATATATGGAGGGACAATTGTATTCTCTATAATAGGAACAAATTATTCTTGTGCCAGAAATTCATACCTATTTACCAATAAACTTGTTTTTCCCTCCTTTGGTCACCATGGAGATTTCCTTGTGGATTCTTGAGGGTGGCTCAACCTTGGTGTTGGTGATTGTGTTTTCCCTATTGCCTATCTATATCCAGATGGTTCAAATATACCCATTGTTTTTTGTGGTTGATTAGGATTCGAGGTAGTGGCAACCTGCTTCACATTTGATTTTTTATTTTTGACATGTTTCCATTGAACTTCCTTATCTTGTACTGCTTGCTCCACCTAAGCATTTTTTTTTCGATCCTTCACAAAATTCCCATACTCATGGCATGATTTTCACTTAAAAGGAAGTTGTTCACATTCCACAAGTTGTATATGCTTCTATTTGTCTAGGGTTATCTACATTGCTTCAGGTAAACCATTTTTTAAATCATCTTCAGCAAAAATACAAGCACAACCAAACATACCATCTTGAGGCTCAGATATATCGATATACCTACCCATAGTATTACCAATGCAATGTGTTACATCTTCATTCCAACAATGCAGTCACAGGTGTGGAAAATGAACCCACATCAGGAGAGAAGAAGGAACATCATTTTCTGGTTTAAAATCAGGAGTCTATATATTCAAATACATACCCCTTATGTAACTTCCCCAACCTTCCAAGATGGTCCATGTCACACCATCTCAACTTCAGTATCTAGGATATTCTTTGTAGCAGCCTAAGCTCACTACTGGAAAATGCTACTTCAAAATTCCTAGTGCCTGGATACTACTTATAACACTCCTTGTTACAAGTAGACCAGATTCACTAAGCACAACCTTAAGGTATTGTGTCGAGACTTGTGTCGAGTCTCTCTCTACTATTACACTTCTTTTAATACAATCATAGCAGTGGAATAAATGTCACAAATCCTCAACGCGCTTTGTCCCTTTAGTACACATATATATTGTTGTGCACACAATGCTCTACACATAAAGTATTATTGCATGCGTAATCAATCCAATGTTGCACACAGATTCTATCACTTTGTGTGTGCGGACTACTTAACTGTGCACTAGGCGATTCATACCACATTGCACAGTATTAACCAAAATATGCAGATGCAAATTCATACAGAAGATCAACTCATTTAAAATATAACATTAGAGCACACAGTAATTAAATAATCGTGTGAAGGAAACTTGTCTCTTATGAAAAAACACCAATTTCATGTAGGAATCAAGCGTTCCTCTCGGCCATAGACTTTGTCACTAATAATATTTCAGCGACAGGTCACCCCCGTGATGGGATTAAAATCCATAAGAAAAAGGGTTCCTATCATCGGGCTATGGTATGATATTCAACAAAAGACTTGGTCCAAGGTGTCGACTGATGTAACTAGCCTACATTCCCTCATTCCCCACATGCATGTCCCACCCCAAGAAGTCTACCCCTTCTCTTCTCAACAGTCCTTCGGCTTCCCCACTTCCCTTCCAGGGCTTCAGCAACAGGTCAGACAAGAAGTCTCATATCCATGTATCTAATGCCCAATGCACCAAGGAACACTTCCCAACAAACTCTCACCTAGAGAGAGTGCTCATGGGCCTGAAAACCTACCTCTTTGACATTAAACAAGCCTTCACAAGCACACATTTAAGCAAAAATGACAATAAGTTACAACAAAATATGTATTCCTTCGCAGAGGAAAATTCATCTAAATGATCCTCGAATGAGTGATATTCCTCGAATTACACTAAGGTTGGCAATACATATTGCATGCCTTCAACTCAACACGTGTCACCTTTAGAAGTAGATTTAGCCACTTGGTGACTCGTTCCCTACCCTTGGGAACTTAGGATAAAATACTTACCATAAATTAAACTTCCGAAAATATTGATAAAATATTCCCTTTACTTAAGCTTCCCCTTTTTCCTTTTCCGTGGAGTTTACAGTTGTCTCTTTTTCATTTGAGTTGAGTCTATTCACACTAATGTGGTTATATTAACAATATTGAGTGTGATTACATTTACAATGTAGGCGCACTGGCCTTTTGCATCCTGGCTCACCAGCCTTAAAATACAACCATATATACAAAGGCTCTCTAGCCTCAAAATTGCATGATTAATCCAATGTGTGCAAGACTCTAGGATCTTTTTTTGGTGTGCCATCCTCACACACTTACACAAGTGTGTGCTACACTATAAAATGTGTGCATTATTTCTTTGATGCACAATCACCAAACTATGGAATGCACGCACAAAACTAAATCCAAGACTTGATACCAACAACTCACCAGCTTATACACACACACACACACTTGGGGTTCGGCCTAGGGGTATTACATTCCCCTCCCCCTTATTTATGCATTGTCCTCAGTGCATTGCATACACATGTATACTCAAAACTTTCAAAAGTATTCAAAGAGATGTGGATACTCTTCCCGCATAACATCCTCAGGACTGTAACAGGTCCACTGGATCTTTACCAGTCCTACTGCGTGATTCTGGATAATCTTGACTTTCTGATCCAATATGCACATTGGTTGAACTCAGAAGTCACCCTCTTTCTCCACCTGAATCGCATTCCAATCAATGACATGATTAGCATCAAGTACATACTTTTTAAGTAAAGAAACATGGAATACATTATGAATACTCAAGGGTATTGGTAGAGTTAGCATGTATGCAATAGGCCCAATCCTCTCTAGGATTTCGAATGGCCCACAATATCATGTTGCTAGCTTAGAGAAATTCCCCAACTTAAGGGAACTTCGTCTTGCTTTTACTTTTAGGAACACATGGTCACCCACTTTAAATTCTCTAAAAATTTGGCCTTTATCTGTGCAGGTTTTCTGTCTAACTTGGGAAGTTTTTAAAATTTTCTTTATTTTTACCATCTTCTCTTCCATTTCCCAGATAAGATCTGGCCCAACTATTGCGCGGTCTGTTGGGTTATCCCAACTCACAAGTGTGTTGCACATTCTACCATATAGTGCTTCAAATGGACTCATCTTTAAATATGATTGATATCCATTGTTGTAAGAAAAATCTACCAAATGCAAGTAGTCTTCCCATTTTGATGGCTTATCCATCACATATATACTCATCATATCTTCTATTACCCGATTTACCCTCTTTGTTTTTCCATGTCTCAGGGTGATATGGTGTGCTAAAGTTTAAACTTGTACCAATTCCTTTGAATAATCCCTTCCACAAATTTGAATTGAACTTGGAATCTTTGTTAGACACAATTTCCTTAGGCATACCATGCAATTTAGCAATTTATGGCATGTATATCTTAGCAATTGCAGCTTCCTTGTGTGTTGAATTCACTGGAATAAAATGGGAATCTTTAGTAAGCTTTTCCACCACCACCATAATAGAATCATGTTGTTTGGCTGATCTGGGAATCATAGTTATAAAATCCATCGTTATAACTTTCCACTTCCACTCAGGAATGGGAAAAGGCTGTAGAAAACCAGCTGGATGTTTGTGCTCAGTATTGACCTTCTGACACTAGAGACATCTAGCAATAAAATCAACAACTTAATTTTTCATACCTAGCCAATAGTATTGATTCTTGATTGCGACAATTTTATTCTTGTAACCTTGATGTCCAACATAAGGAACCTTATGCATCTCTGACAATATCAAGCTTTTCAACTCCTAAACATTTGGCACTTAAAATCTACACCTATACATGAGGATCCTATCCTCTCTCAATCCTCTCTCAACTCATAACCTTCAAATTTATGATGTGACATACATTGGTGTAAGTTCTCCTTTATGTCCACATAGCACAAATCTGATTTGGTGACTTCTAAAATTTTGTCGCACAAATCTGTCTGGTACATGCTAATGGTTGTAGCATGCATCTCATGCACCCTCCTGATGAGTGTGTCAACCACCTTGTTCTATTTTCCTCTGATATGATTTATGTCAAATTCATACTCATTGAGGAACTCTAACCACCTACTTTGTCTAGCATTTAAACTTGGTTGTCCAAACAAATATTTCAGACCACAATGGTCTGTTATCAGCTCAAATATTTTACCCATGAGATAATGTCACCACATCTTTAAGGCACGCACTATAGCTTCCAATTCTAATTCATGATTAGCATGGAGTCTTTCAGGCTCTTTAAACTTCCTTTATTCGAAGCATATCACGTGTCCATTATGACTCTAGACTCCACCAAGTCCTATCTTACATGCATTCATGCCCACAACGAAGTCTACATCAGGATCAACAATTCTCAAAATTGGCACACTTGTCAACAAACTCTTTGAGTGTTGAAAACTCCTCTTCAAATCACACACATTTCTTCTACATGGATTTGATTGGATGCACAATATTTGAGAATCCTTCAATAAACCTTATGTAGTACCCTGCTAGTCCCATATTGGATCTCACTTCTGTGACACTTCTTGGTGTTGGCCATTCCCCAATGGATTTTATCTTCGTTGGGTCCAAAGTTATTCCTTCTTCTGAAATGATATGACCCAAGTAATGAATCTACCTCTGGTAAAATGAACACTTGCTCAACTTTGCATAAATTTGATGCTCCCTCAATACCTGCAACACCATCCTCAAGTGTTTCTCATTCTCTTATTCTGACTTTGAGTAAATAAGTATGTCATTCAGAAATAAAATGACAAATTTATCTAAATAACTTATGAAAACTTTATTCATTAAACACATGAAGATGTCTCGTGCATTTGACAACCCAAATGGAACCACTGTAAACTTGTAATGACCATACATTTTTCTGAAGGCATTCTTGTTCATGTCTTCCTCTTTTATTCTCACTTGGTGATATCCATATCTGAGATCAATCTTGGAAAATATCCTCGTGCCCCTTAGTTGATAAAACAGGTCATCTATCCTTGGCAAAGGATACTTATTATTCATTATTACCTTATTCAACTGCATGAACTCAATGCAGAGTCTCAGCATACCATCCTTCTTTTTCACAAATAAAATTGGCGTGCCCCAAGGTGACACACTTGGGCGTATATACCCCTTCTTCATAAGCTCTTCAAGTTTCATCTGCAACTCCTTCAATTATGGCGTACTCAACCTATAAGGAGTCTTGGATATAGGAGCTTCCCCCGACGTCAGATTTATACAGAAGTTGATATCTCTTTTCGGTGGCAACCTCGGTATGTCTTTAAAGACATCCTCAAATTCCTTTAGTACTTTGTTTTCTTCAACACTTGGCACTTTATCCATGGGTGTGTCCTTCATGTGCGCTGCAAATACTTGACATTATTTCCTGTAGATTTTCTTCAAGTGCAAGGCTAAAATTTCTCTAATAGTCACAACTCTTGGAATGCCTTAAACTGTTCTCAAATTTCCTTGCTCATCTAGGCAAGTAAATGCCTTATTATAATGGTCTATAACAACATGATGTTGGTCCAACCAATCCATGCTAATGAGGCAATCATACGATCCCAAAGGTATGATATTCAAATCAGATTTTGTGCACAGTCCATTCATTTCCATTAGACATGCCTTGACCATCTCATTAATTTTCCTTTTTTCCCCTGTAGCTAACTGCACCAACCAAGTTTTTTCAAGTTTGCTTCTCGGAAATTGGATACTTCCACCATTTTAGGATCTAGATAACTATGACTAGCTCTTAACTCAATTAAAATAGCAATGGATTGGTCATTAATCTTACCTTCCACCTCGATAATGTGCAACTAAAACTCAGCTTACTTATTGTCCAGGGCTATGTAACTTCTAGGTACACTTCTACCCATGTCTTCAACTGTTGCAACTTTTCGTACATTGTGTGCAATCCTCGTTTTTTCACCTCTTTGAGGGAAATCTCTAAACATATGATTTTTGTCGCAACCCCAACACTTCATTGGTTGTTTCCTTGGACTAGTTTCCATTACCTTAGTCACTCTAGGCTCTGTGGAAATTGGTTTTCCTTGCGCGGTATTTCTAAAAAATGGTGGCTTAGTCCCCTTCTTCCTATGTTCCACCTTGATTTTGATCTTGTCTTCAAAATCCTTTTGGAAAGTCGATCTTCCCCTTTGTTGATCATAGAGACATTTATCTCTCCTTATAGTTTGTTCCAATGTCTTGGGATCATAATATTGTATATTATCACTAATAAATGATGGAAATCCACTCAGGTACCTTTGAATATTCACTTGTTCATCTTTGATAAAAGGAAAATATTTCAGGAGTGTTATCCCCAACTTCTAGGGATAACTAAGGAGATGATTTCTCTGAAGATTTTCCATGTCCTATCAAGCTGCCAACTAGGTATGTCTTTGAACTCAAGTTGGCTCTAAGTTTCAACTGTCAATGAAGGTATTGTTGTTGTTTTAGGATAGCCAATAGTTCAGGAACTTCTTGATGATTTGTTACAGTTACATTCACAATTTCAAGTGCTCTAGCATGTAGTTTTAGTCACCAAGGGTTAGCACATGCATACTAAAATAAATGTAACACACCTAGAGATATTTACAGCTAAAAATAAAGTAGTTCTACACTCTAACACACATGAAAATGTACACAAGTATTTTTGGTCAACATGGCCCTGGATAAAAACCCCCGGGGAAAACCAGTTTGGAATATATGTCTATATATGAGGAGAATAGATGGTGGAATACATCAAGTACAAAATATAGATGAACTTGATACAATAGCAGCTTGATCCAAGTTGAAATACAAATCCAAAACAAGTAGGTGCGCCCTAGGATGCTGCACTCCTCAGAAATGATGCCAAGACCATTGAAACTTACCCAAATTCCAAATGTGAGCTTTGAATAGGAAACCCCTCCACAGTACTCTGATACTGAAGTGTGGCCTCCCTCTGAAATTGATCCCACTGCAATCTGAAAAGTCTAAGACCTTCCCACTGTTGATGTTTCCTTCTCAACAAGTGCAGCCTCCTCAACTATGGAAGCTCCTCAGTAAATAAACCAAGCTCTAATCCTGATGGATAAATCCATAGAAGGGAGCGCCCAAGCTAGACTCATCCAATGCAAAAAACTTCATGCCAAATCTCTCTCTCAAACTCTCCAAGTGAGAAAATGAAGTTATGAGCTCTCATTTTCCCTTTGCACCCCTCTTGAACCTCCATAAGGAAACCTAAGAATTCAATGGTTGAGATCATCCCATCTCCCATCTAATAAAAGGTTGAGATCACTCAAAAAGAATATCACTCAAAAACCCACTTTGGTTTAAGTTCCCTAAGTTCACTTTATGTCTCCTAATTCACCCACAAAGTGAATTAATAGTCATTTTAGGCATAAATGACAAAATTTCACTTTTGACTTAAATCTCTTAAGTCAAAGTTAAATTAGACATAAAGTACAAGGCATAAAGTACATAGTACTTCACACATGTGTTTAGGATCTCACAAACACATGGGGAACACCTCCCAAGGTACATAATCTCAACACTCCCTCTTACCGAGGAAGGTGTTCCTCACTAAGCCCATCTTGTCTCTGAAGTAGACATATTTTCCCCTTGGCAGGGCCTTGGTGAGTATATTTTCAATCTGCTCGTCAGTCGATATGTACTACAACTGCATTATGCCTCCCTGAACCCAATCATGGATGAAGTGATACTGGATCTCAATGTGCTTTGAATGGTCATGGAAAACTGGATTCCCAGAGAGTTTGATACAACTTTGATTATCACAGTGTATGATGGTCGGTGGCATCTCCTGACCAAATAATCCTACCAGCATCTTACGAAGCCAAATGGCCTCGCAACTGGCCTGATTAGATACAATGTACTCTGCCTCGGCTGAACTCAAAGAAAATGACTTATGCTTTCGATTGAACCAGGAAACAAGTCCCGACCCCAAACCAAAGTAACACCGTGATGTGATTTTTCTGTCAGTGGCACATCCCGCCCAGTCTGAGTTTGTATATCCAACCAAACTGACCCCATCACTTCTGATATAGTCTAGTCCATAATCAATTGTCCCAGCAATGTACCTCAAAACATTTTTTTCCCCAATCATGTGAACACTCCTTGGCTCTACCATATGTTGGATGAGAGTGTTCACGACAAAACAGATATATGGTCTGGTGTTAACTAGATACATGAGTGAACCGATCAACTTCCTATAAATTGTAGCATCTACCAACTAGGAATCTGAAGCACTGAGCTTCTTCCAATTGGTAATCATGGGTGTAGACATATGTCTCTAGTCTTCCATCTGAAATCTTCTCATAATATCTAGAGAATACTTCCCCTGCCCAAGAAATATGTGACCCTCCTCCTTCCATACCTCCATACCCATAAAATAGTGCATCAATCTAATATTACTCATCTCAAACTCTGATGCAAGTCCCAGATTGCACTCAACAATGAGATCCTCGACTCCTGTGATGAACAATTCATCCACATATAAAATGAGAATGAGTGTGTGCTCACCTATAATGATGTAATAGAGGTTAGGATCAACATCCCTCTTCTCAAAGCCCATCTGAATCAAGTATGTGTCAATCCATGAATACCAAGCTCGGGGAACTTGCTTCAGACCATAAAGTTCCTTTCTCAAAAGACACACGTGAGTCTCTCTCTCACTCACCTCAAACCCCTATGGCTGCTCAATGTACACCTCCTCATCTATAAATCCATTCAGAAATGTGGTCTTCACATCCATCTGGTGAATGCTCCAACCCATCTCTATCGCTATGGAAATAATTCTCCTGATCTAGGTGTATCTCGCAACTAGTGTGAATGTCTCATCATAATCGACTCCCTCTATCTAAGAAAATCCTCGCGCCACAAAACAAGCCTTATGTTTCTCTACGCTGCCATCTACAACATACTTGGTTTTGTACAACTACCTGGAAGTCACAACTGACTTCCCCACTGACCTCGGAACCACCTCCCAAACATCATTCTGCACAATGGAGTCATACTCCTCTACCATGGCCTCTCTCCAGACCTGTTGGTCCACTGCCTGCATAAATGTCTATGGATTAGTATCTGTGATACTCCTCACTAGTGCCAAATATGCTCCAAATCTGACTGGAGGTCTACTCTCTCTAATCTGGCTCTTGGGCTCCTCTACATTCTCTCTAGCCTCCTTCAAGGTCTCCTGAAACCATCTAGGTCCCCTCTTCCCTGAAGTGGTCAATGGAGAAGTAAGGTCTCTCTTCCCAAGAGTGACTGCCTTAAGACTCATCTCAACACTCTGAGAACCTAAAGCCTTTTCCCCCTTTGAATGAACACCCTCTGATTGTGACCCTGAAGTTGTGCATGGTGACCCTGTCACCCCTGATACTAGCATACCGGAAACCTGAGGATGTGCTCCCTTTGAGGCATCAATCGGTGCCTCTGCATCATACTTAACACTGACTCTCAACTCAAGAGATCACTGAAAATACCTATCCTCCTTAAATATGACATATTTTCTCGCCACCACTCTCCTAAGTGGTGGAATGTGTTAGCACCCTGTAATTTTCCCAAGGCTGTGAGGCAGTCACAGAGGCAACATCAAAACCACTTCGAGTATTGGATCTAGCCCTCCAAGACTCAGAGAGGGATCTCTATGTCTGATATAGCTTTGTTTGAAGAGGTATTAGGCTAGTTATGAAGAACATGGGTTGGGGTTTTTAAATGGTTGATTTGGAACAGCAAGGAGGGCCATTGGGCAAATGGGGTCTGCATTTTAAACAATGTGATTGATTTCTCAGATCTGGACAAAGATTTTACACAGGGAAAAGTAGTGAACGTCTTGGATCGAATTGAGTTTTAATGATGTTGACTTGAAGAATAAATAGTGGAGGAAAAGCCAGGCACAGGAGCAGCTAAGAATTCTTGGAACTAAGCTTTAGCAGAAAACATAAAGATCATCAAAAGCTCAGAGGCAGAGTATCTGCTGATAAATTCTGCATCTATTACTTTCCTTCTGATAATAAGAACATGAAAACAAATTGAAAGATGACAGGAAAACATTTTAACAGAGGAAAACACCACCAATACACCCACACAAGAATCCTGTGAAAAACAAGCTCATTACTGATCAATCATTAAAAGATTACAGAAAAAACTTTCTTTGGTCATACACAGCCCATGCTCCAGGAACCGCACAGGTCGAACCATTTTACATTAAAATCATCTAGATAAATAGGATATACCATCCCAATTAGTTTTGGAAGTCAGTTTAACCGCCTCGGCCAAAAATAGCCACCACTCCCACAAAATTTGGAGTTTTCTGCCATGAAAAACAGACCGGTTTTCTGTGAAACAGGGGTCCGAACAGATGCATTTTTCTCTTGAATGATGATACCTGAGAAAAAACTGAAAGAGGTTACTGTAGATGGGAATGTGTTGGACAAAAACCTCCTTCGGTTTCTCCAAATTCGTCCCCAGATGGCCGTAACAGCTCCTGCAAGATCGGGACTGAAATGGAAAATTGAAATTCTGGAAAAATAGGCCTCGAAGATGTCTTTGATTCTCCCGGCTCGTAGCTCCGTTGAAAAAACTGAAAGAGGTTTTTGTTCTTTAGACTCTGCAGAGAAAAAACCTCTCTCATATTTTTAAAATCCATCTCTGTTTGCCCAAAAATAGATCTGGAAGATGACATGGTAAAATAGGCAAAAATGGTAAATTTTGGAGAAAAGTGGTTTTTCTTCGGGGGGGCGGTATTCCGGACCCCCCCCCCGTTAAATGTAGACCGGACGGGGGGGTCCGGAATTCGATATAGATCGTTGATTTTGGTGCTCATATCTGGGCCGTTCATATTTGTACGAGGGTTATTTCAATTCCAGACCCCCCCCCTCTCGTTAAAATCCGAAAGGTGAGGAGGTGTCCGGAAAAAATATGGTGCGTGGATTTTAAAGTTTGGTATATAATGGAGGGTACGGGGGTATGGAAATGCGTTGGATTTAGGTGTAGGCGGGAGTTATGGTGGGAGTGGAGGGTGACGTAGGGGTGAGTTGTGAGGGGGGTGAGTGGAGTGTGATGTAAGGGGGATGGGGAGTGGAGTGTGACATAGGGGTAGTGAGTGGAGTGTGAGGTGGGGTAGGTGGGGATGGGTAGACTTAGGATTAATTAATTTTTGTTTTCATTTTTTTTTTAATATTTTTAATATGTTTTTTATGTACTACGTTGGTTTTTTTAATGTTTTGTTGTTTATGTTTTGTTTTTTAACTTTTTATGTTTTAATTTCTTAATATATTTATTTAATGTTTGTTTATTATATTTCTATTTTATTTTCTTTATATTTAATTTTTTATTTGTTTTATTACTTTAATTATTATATTATATTTTTTGTTTTTCAAGTTGTTTTATATTTTAATTGTTAATTTCCATGATTTGTTTTATTTAATTAAAATAACCTAGTT
>ML795184.1:70653-88123 GCA_009831015.1 Picea engelmannii
CCTATAATTATAGGACCCTTACAGAATGTAGATACGATAGACTTTCGACATCTCTAAGTATCCAACTAGAATACCATGCTGGGTTGTGGGGTCTATCTTTTTCCTCCTCTTCGAGGGGACTTGAGAATAGGTCAAGCACCCAAATATCCTGGTGTGCTCAACATCGAGCCTCCTACCAATGAAGGCCTCCTCATGAGTCATCTTCCCCAATATCAAGTGGGGGATTATGTTCTGTGGGTAAAATGCAGTAGCACTCGCCTCTTCCCATAAGTACAAAGGAAAACTCTGATCGTGCAGCATGGATCTCGTTGCACCAGTGATAGCCTGATTCTTCCTCTCAGCAACCCCATTCTGTTGGGGGTTGTATGGTACGGTCATTTTTATTCTAATGCCATGCTGGGAACAGAAGTCTATGAACTGTCTGGAGGAATACTCACCCCCATTATCCAAACGCAAGACTTTGATCCTCTTTCCAGATTGGTTCTCCACAAGATCTTTGAACTCCTGGAACTATTTGAAGACCTCAGTCTTGGCCTTCAGGAAATAGATCCAAGTCTTCCTTGAGTAGTCATCAATGAATGTGAGATAGTACTCACAACCACTCAAGGACTTCCAAGTCATGGGCCCACAAACGTATGTGTGTACTAAATCTAGTATCCCAGTGGACCTAGTGTCACTATTGGGGAACGAGGCCTTGGTAAACTTACCAAGCGCACACCCTCTGCAAACATCATGATGCTTTGTACTGATCTGTGGCACTCTGGTCACAACCTCTCTCATTCCTCTGAGAGATCCATGATGTATATGGGCCATCCAATGATTCCATAACTCACATGTATGTTTGTTTTTGTCGTTTCTCACTGCCAATGCATGGAGAGGCTGAAAAAGAAATCTGAATAGTTTCCCATTCCTCACTCCAATCACTTGTCCTGAGGCAATCCAAAACCCTTTAGGGTGAATGAGTACCCCGATGCCCCTGAAGGTCACCTCAAGACCTCTATCCTAGAGGGTAGAAATTGAAATCAAATTCTTCTTCAGCCCAGGGACATAAAGAACGTCCATGAACGATATCGGTGGCATGCTATCTCTCTGAAAGGTAACAATTCCAATCCCAGCAACTCTAACCAAGAAGTCATCTCCAAAATAAATATCCATCCTTACCTATGTCTATCTGAGATCAATCATATTCTCTCTAACTCCAGTCATATGGCTCAAAGCCCCACTATCAATATACCATATATTAGGTGTCGTCTCAACTGAAGTGCAACATATGAGGAAAGCACACTCTCTCGAATAGAGTTTGAAACTTTGTCTCCTATGTTTTATTTGGGGTACCACCTCTCTTCTTCTTCATGTTGGGAACTTTTCCAGCATAGTGCCCCAAATTATTACAAACAAAGCACTTCACTTTGCTCATATCTATCTTCTGACCACTTCTACTCTCTCCTCCACCCCACTGTGGTGGGCCCCCAAACTTGGGACCTTGCCAACCCCCATGGTCGGCCTTCTTCTTTCCCTTTGTCCAAAGAGAAATATCCTCATCACCTTGACCTGATTGTTGTTGTTGTTTTTGTTGTTGAGAGGCCTCTGCTACAAGTCTAGTCTCCTCCTGGATGAAGTCATCCCACATCCTCTCCCATGTGGGCATGACCTCCCTGGAAACAATGCCACGAATGAATGGACCTCAAGGTTTGGTAAATCTATTCATATATGTCCTCACCATATATTTGGGATCCACCACCTCTTTGACGGCTCTAAGATCGTCTCTAATTTGGGTGTAGCGACCAAGGAATGAATTCACAGACTCATCCTTGAGCATGTGAATGCCCCTGAGTCGTTCATGAAGAACAATCTTTTGGTTCTCATTGGAGCTCTGGTAAAGCTTACATAGAGATGCCCACATCTCATATGCATAATTATTCCCATTCGAGTGGGGAATGATATGATCCCGCACTGCATCACAAATGGTCCTCTTTTCCTTGTTGTTCCTCTTCCTAAACTTTTCCAACAAGACGGGGCCAGTAATAGGAATGACAAGAACAGGCGCCTCAACTATGTCCCATAGTTCGAGGTCCTCTAAGATAAAGACTATCCTCACCTTCCAAGGTGACCAATTGTTAGCCCCATCTAGCTTATCCTCAACATGCATCTGAGATGGTGAAATGTCTGCCAAACTGCACTCCAACTAATGCTCAAACTGCAAAGGAACATTGCCTCACTCTTTTCAACACAGGTGTGAAAAGAGGCAAGTGAACTATGACCTCACTCCTAGTAATATATGTGTGAAAAGAGGTTGAGTATAATCAACCAACCTCCTACCCTGTAGGTGTTAAAAAACACTGACAAAAAATTGTCCACAACTGCTCAACTATCTTCTACAAAATTCTGCTAACAAGTAGCCACTGAAAGTTGTCAATGGTTGTCCACAAAATATGCCAAGATGTATAAAACAGCCCACTCATATGCTGTCCAAACTACTCAAAAATCAGCCACCTCAGCTCTGATACCATGAAGATTTTCCAGGTCTTATCAAGCTACCAACTAGGTCTATCTTTGACCTCAAGTTGGCTCTAAGTTTCAACTGTCAATGAAGGTATTGTTGTTGTTTTAGGACAGCCAATAGTTCAAGAACTTCTTACTAATTTGTTACGGTTACATTCACAATTTTAGGTGCTCTAGCATGTCTTTTTAGTCACCAAGGGTTATCACATGCATACTAAAATAAATGTAACACATCTAGAGATCTTTGTAGCTGAAAATAAAGCATTTATACACTCTAACACACATGAAAATGTACATAGGTATTTTTTGTCAACATGACTCTGGATAAAACCCCCCTGGGGAAAACCAGTTTGGAATATATGTCTATATATGAGGAGAATAGATGGTGAAATACAACAAGTACAAAATATAGATGAACCTGATACAATAGCAGCTTGATCCAAGCTTAAATACAAGTCCAAACCAAGTAGGTATTCCCTAGGATGGTGCGCCCCTCAGAAATGTTTCCAAGACCACTGAAACTGAGCCAAATGCCAACTGTGAGGTCTGAATATAAAACCCCTCCAAAGTAATCTAATACTGAAGTGTGGCCTCCCTCTGAAACCGATCCCACTGCAATCTGACAAGTCTAATACCTCCCCACTACTAATTCTCCTTGTTCAACAAGTGCTCCCTCCTCAATTGTGGAAGTTCCTCAGTAAATAAACCAAGCTCTAAGTCTGATGGATATCTCTATAGAAGGGATCTCCCAAGCTAGCTTCATCTAATGCAACAAACCTCATGAAAAATCTCTCTCTCAAACTCTCCAAGTGAACAAATGAAGTTATGAGCTCTCCTTTTCCCTTTGCGCCCCTCTTGAACCTTCATAAGGAAACCTAATAATTCAATGGTTGAGATCATCCCATCTCCCATCTAATCAAAGGTTGAGATCACTCAAAAAGAATCTCACTCAAAAACCCACTTTGGGTTAAGTTCCCTAAGTTCACTTTATGTCTCCTAATTCACCCACAAGCTGAATTAATAGTCATTTTAGGCATAAATGACAAAATTTCACTTTTGAATTAAATCTCCCAAGTCAAAGTGAAATTAGACATAAAGTACAAGGCACAAAGTACATAGTACTTCCCACATGTGTTTAGGAGATCAAAAACACATGGGTAACACCTCCCAAGGTACGTAATCTCAATAGTCTCAAGGCCCTCTAGTTGAAGACCTGGAGTATCGAGAGACATCTAGACCAGCAGTGTCGACTTGCACAAATGGAGGCCCACTTCACCACCATAGGTCCAGGTTCATCACGACAGTATCCACCACATCAGTTGGCTTCTGAAAGACATTGGTTTTTTCTCCATGAGGTATAATTAAGGTATTGTGGTGAGTGTCATTTCAATATTTCAGGCATTTGAATTTGTTTCATTTTAAACTGTTTTTGATTATGTAACATCTACTTGGACATTATGCTCTTTTCCCTGCTTCACTTTGGTGGTTGACATTGCACCCTAGTAAGTGGGTCACCCTTGGGGATATGTTTGCTACTGGGAGTTCCTCTTGATGATTCATCATTCCATTCCTGACCATACTTGTCACTTTCCACTCTTCATCCCCTCATCTCCTTACCTTTTTGGATTTTCCGGTGTACTGAACCAAGAAGGGGTTGTCCCTCATTCATGGGAAGAAGGGGGTGAAGTCCCAAAGGATTGTAGCTGGAAAAAGATAAGAGTTGATCATGAACCTTCTATATGCTCACTCATGGATCCTGAGGACAATGAAATGTTTCTCCTAAGAAATGGATGGGACCCATAAAAAAATAACTAATACAAATGCCAACTAAGCTGGAGCATGTGTGGGCATTATTTTTCATGCTTAGGTAGAAACCCCACACATGTTTTAAACTTGGGGAAGCATGATGTGACCAGGGTAGAGTCAATGTGGGCACTATTTTTCATGCTTAGGTAGAAGCCCCACCTTCGCTTCAACCTGGAAACATCTTAAAAGAATAAAAGGAAATAAATGGGCTTGGAAAAAGGTTGCATTGAAAATGAAGGTGCAACACACCCTCTACAAAGGCACCCATAAATGAGACACTAAAATCCCTTGTATGTCATGAACCCCATTCCCAAGAGTCTTTCCCCCATCCATGTCACTTCATCCACATGACTTAGAGAAAGTTCAGCTTGGGAAACACTCCTAAACTTGAGGTATGGTTCACCCAATAGGTCGCTTTGTCAACCCTCCCATATCTAAATTGGGAAAATTGTATAGGGTCTTTGAGTACTTGTTTATTTTGATGAGGTAGTTTGTATGTACATGCTTAGATGACTCTTTTATTGATTTGATTTACTCATCATGATACATTTGGCTTGATATCCTTGGAGGGAGTATTCATTATCTTTGCAGGACCTAGTTGGTGGATAGTTTTGGAAGAACAAGTTTAGCTTGGGCTTCCTTGGGGATTGAAGCCCAGAAGTTGGATATCGGGGCTCACACACCGAATGATGATGGCATGTCTTTGGAGGCCTGACGGAGGATCTCACCTAGCCCCTACAAGCCAAATGACTTGCCTTTGGAGGAAAAAATGTCACCTTTAAGGGCTTGACATCACCCTAGGGATAGGGTCTTGGTGGTGAAGGGACATTGGCACATTTTGATGGAAAAGACTTAGATTGAAGGAATAAACCCTAGCACGTGATAAGGAGGCCCTAGAGGGCCCAACTACTACCTTTTTCTCCTTCAACGACTTACTAAAAGTGCCAAGACGTCACTCTCTAGATGGATGACGTAACTTCATGGTTTCTATTGTGCATTTTCAAAAGATTAATTGAATTTTATATTGTAAAGGGGAAAATCAAGGGTTGTTGTCCCCTTAATTTGTGGTTTACCCTTTGAATGTGGACAAAATGTGTTTTATAGGATTTGTATAAATAGAGAACATCTCTATTTCATTTAATCATAACTCTCCCATTGTGAGAAGTCTTCTAGCTAAAATTTTCACCCTATTTGGGAAATCTCTCTCCCTCTTGTGTTTTTGTTATGGTTTGTCTTTGCTTTTGGTGGAAGAAGTAGTGTGATATCTCTCTTGGAGATATTCTTTTTCATTGTGGTGGATTAATATTGGTAAAGAAGAGGTTTATCTTATTAATGATTGGACTAGATAAGGAATCTATCTTGTATTGTTTCTTTTCTTGGTTACAAGTTTAATTTTCTAGACTTCTTGGGGAGTATAAGGGCATACAACCCCATTAATCCCATCGTTTTTTTCTTGGAATAATTGTTGCATAAGGTTTTACTAGGAGAAGTAAAATGGTTTTCACCCTCCTAGTACTTCCTAGCTAGTTTTGTTTTCCTTGGGGAGTAAAAGGGTTTACACCCCCAAGGAAATGGCATTCCTAGTTATTTTTATTTGACTCCATAGTCCAATAGTTAAAGACATTAGTCTTAAATGCATTGGATAAATAATTTTTTGCATTGGTAAACGTGAAAACATGAGATTTTCAAATTGTCTAAATTGGAAATTATTCTATGTGATTAAGGCATCCTTGAGCCCTTAAGGCATCTTGTTTCTCTTAGAACTTATTGTTGTTGTTTCAACATTTAAACTACAACCACTAGGGTTGCAGAAAACCCTAAACAAATCTTTGAATAACTCACAAACCAACGGTCAAAAGTTGCTAATAATTTACCCCTATAATCTACTAGTCCTAGCACATCTTTTGGGTGGATTTTTGGCAAATTCTGGTGGCTGATTTTTCTGTTGTAACAACTTGTTTGCTACAGCCATAAGGCTACAAATATATCTCTGCAATATTTATCTATAATATCCTTACATTGAGGCTAAAGTCTATGCTTTCATAATCTAATTGTACTTGTGTTTACTAGCTTATCTCTTGCATCATTTGTTAGACTTTTATCATCTTGTTTAGCAACTCTAATAATCATTTCTTCGTTGATATATATCTTTGTTGACTGCTGCAAATAGATAAAGCAAGCTTAAATTTCTTTTCCACTTAACATATAGCTTTTATACTTGGTGTTTCTTGTGTCTCGAGTAGGTACCATCATCATCTGCAGATACTCAGAGTTCTTGGAAACCATTAACCACTACCGAGACTCATTTCCAAGATACTTTCCTTTTAGCAACTTGACCTATAGGGGCATCCATTCATAAGTATCATTTTCCATCTCTTTTCCCCTGGGGTCACTCGAGATTCCCCCCTTGAGGTGATCACTTCACCTCTAAAGTGATAGGAATACCTATCTGATGTGATAGTGGATAGGTATTCTCCTAGTTGTCATCATCGTGTGGTTTGGGTCGAGCTTTTCCCAACCTACATTTTGTGCGATAACATTTTGGTGTCGTTGTTGGGGAGGATTTTGAATCCTCTTAGGAACCCTAACAACACTTTGGCAAGCTACCATCCCAAATCCTTTAACCCTAGCTTGCCTGGCGACTCCAATTGAAGCATATTCCTCTTTCACCTTTGATGATATCTTCTTGAAGTTCATCTGGTGACTCCACCTTCCTAGAATTTGTCTTCCCTTAAGACTTTTCCCCTAGGAAGATTCAAACCTTCCAAGGTCTACCGAAGAAGGCCTCCTCTCAAGTCTCTCATTGTCAAAACCCTTTTCCAAGGTACCCTTCCCCTTTCTCCAATGGCTCACCCTTGGGAAAAATATCTCTACAATCTCTTGAACATGGCCACCATTCTCGGATATCCCAATACCATGTTAAAAGAGTCTCATAAATGGTTTTCAAAGTTTCTAGGAAATAATGTGATCATTATTGACTATCATCTCTATGTCATAGGTCGAGATATGGAAAATGCATAAGTGGAACATGAGGATGTAGCAATGAAGCTACTAGCCTCGTCATTAATTGAATATTCTCAAAGATGGTTTAGAGGGATTCCTCACAATCACATTGCATCTTATGAAGACTTCACGAAGTTATTCAAGAAAAAATGGACAGTGAAGAAAGACAATGGAATGCTTATAGATTAGTTCAATCAGATAAAGAAGAAGGAGAATGAGACAGTGAGTGAATTTGACAACAGGTTTGATAGGTTGTACAGTCAAATATCGGTAGATCTACGTCCTACAGATGTAGTTGTTTGTCTCCTTTACATGAACGCTTTAGATGGGAAATGTTGTTTCATCTTGAAGGACAAGAAGCCCACCACCTTGGCACCAGCCAAAGAGTACAGTGCATAAATCAAAGAGAACCTCCTTGACTCAAAGGTTGATATTTTTCATTATCCTTGTGCCAAGGCAGAGACAAAGACTAAGACTTCCAGTAGCAGTTCTCATGATCCAATTTCCCTCTTGACTTAGAAGATAGATCATATGAGTACACAGTTTGTCCAAGCTCAGAATCAAATCATGGGCCAATTAACCACTGTGGAAAGGAATCAATCTTCTTCTAAACCTCAGTTTTCTAGACAGCAGAGAGTGCCAAAGGTTGGAAACCAAGGACTCAACAAGAGGCAAAGTCCCATGATATGTTGAACTCAGTTGGAATGGTCAGCACAGAGAAGACACCGTGGTGTTCTCCATGTCAAGAACCTCACCGAGAGGATGAATTCCCCCGACAATATGAAGACTCTCTCAACAATATGAACTGCACGGATATGGTCACACACAACAAATTGAAGAGGCCAGAAGACAGGGGGGAAGAGAGGGAAGACTTCAGGTGTTAAACCAGTTGACATATTATCAGAGAAAGGAACTAAGGAAGAGGGGATTTTTGACATACACTAGAATAAATAAAGATTTAGTTCCTCATCACAACCTCTTTCTCCCCCTCAGCCAGAAGCAACCACTTCTCTTCCATCTACATAGAAGGTGGTCCCACCAATTTCACCTCCAGTACATGATTTTCTCCAAAGCCAACTCCAACAAAAGATGAGATTCAGTGGAACATAGATATTGCAGCCATGTTTTGGAAGTTTAATATGATGGTCCCTATAACATAAATGTGAAAAATTCCTTCTGTAAGGAGGGATATCTTGAAGTTATTACAGGTACCAACTGATAAGGAGGACCCTCCAATAATTTTGAACACCATATATCTTGATCAGAAAATGGATAGCAACCCTCCTTTCTATCTTTCCTTCGGCATTAATGGCCTCCACCTAAACAATTGTATGCTAGATTATGAGGCCTCAGCAAATGTCATGTCTTTGAAGGTGATGGAACAAATTGGCTTAAAGATGACCTGACCATATGGAAATGTGTGTGGAATTGATTCTAATACGGTCAATTTTTATGCACTATGTGATAATGTTGAAGTCTTCCTGATTGATTTTCTGCATATCAGCCTCCTTATGAACATAGTAGTGATTGATGTCCCAGATACTTGGGGGATGCTCTTATCGAGGATTTGGTATCCTTCTCTTGGAGGTTGTCTTAGCATGTATCTTACCCATGCACACATTCCCATGGGGGATAGCACCTTTGAGATATTATATAGTCGCGAGTGAGTCGATAAGCATGTGATGAAACCCAACGGTCCTAATTACACAAGTGAGGGTAAGTTTGATGAGGTTCCAGACACCATCGAGTATGATCCGTGAGACTTAAATTTCATGCAAGAGGACTGCATAGATACACTACTCCCAAGGACAGATGAATACAAAGAAAATCTTGTGAAGTTCCAAAGGAAAGAGCCAGGGTCTATCTAGATATTGACGAAAGAAGATAATAGGGATAAATAATGTGAAGAATCCATCAAAAATGTGGTCAACACAGGACCTCCTTCCTATCCTTACATCAAGAATATACCTTACATCAACTACATCGAAGGAATTATTGTGTTCATGTGGGACAAAAAGAATGGAAAGCCTAAATATGACTAGAAGGATGACGGCACTTGGCTAGGTCCTTACATCATCAAGAAGAAGTTTGAAAAAGAGAATTGTTACTTGACAGCTTTGGATGGGAGAAAGATTTCATTACCAGTGGATGGGTCTCTTCCTCGACCCTACATTTAGGGCACTTGACTTCTTCAGGGCCTAGGCCCCAGGTAAGTAGGTAAGTCATCTTGATTTCCTTGCATTTGCATCTTGATTTCCCATGGTAACTTAGCTTCACTTTATATTTAATTTTTCTCTACTTGCATATTGCTTTCATCATATTACATGTTTAGTTTAGAATTTTTTGAAAAAATGCTAAAATTTTCTTTTCTAAACTAGTCAAACAATCAACTGTATTGTAATAACAAAACATATCAACTGTAACTCATCCATGTGCCATCCTTCAACTTCTATAATACATATTTTTCATTTAACTATAATTTAATTTTAAGAACAGGGAGTGAATAGTGAATCTGGGAAGGTGAGGGGACTTGTAATGTGCGGAAAAGTGAGAGAATGGTAGGGAAATAACAAATAATGTTTATAAAACAAATCAAGTAATCAATAAACATAAATCTGCACTCAAAACAACACCAATTCAATAATTATTTTGTATCAAAATTGTTCATTGTTCAGCATTTAAATTCATCAAAAACTTCTCAATTAGAACAGACTACAATAAAACTCATAATCGAAACAACTTTCAATGGTCTTGTTAAGAAAATGCTTGGTCTTTAATTTATTTTTATTTTCTTTTAAGAATTAATGAAAACACACAACAACATTGCTCCACCTCTATCCCATAATGAATTTCTTATAAAAATATCGTACATTGTCCATCAATTCACAATCGGCCAATTAAAACATATGCATGGGTCCCTTTCCAATTTGAACAAACTTCTAAAACATGCTCGATTTCATACATTCTTCGACATCTCAACCAATAAGTTATTGTAACAGAACCAAAGTCAATATAAAACTTCGAACCTCATCATTGTCGATGTAACTATTTCCAACATGCCCGATGATTCCATAACATACGCACAGTGAACATAAACAAATACACACAGTTGTCAATTCCCTAATTATCTATAACCCTGATAGTGCCTAGTGAAACACACAGTAGTCTTCAATTTGCAATTAACACCATGATATAAGAACATAGTGATCAAAAGTATAACGAAAAAGAGGCGTCCCTTGACTGCATATTATTACGCATTCCCAATCACAACTTTTCAACCAATTTCATCATAGGAAGACGAGATAGGGACTCGACAAAACATTCCATAACCACTCCACTTGATAACCAATCTTGGCAACCAAAAAGATGCCCGACAGGGGCAAGAACAGTTGGGGATTTTTAAAATCAGGCTCTATCACAACAAATACAAAGAGGTAATCAAGAGTGCGCTCATTCATTAATAGCACAGAGAACCGGAGGTCCTCAGAGGCATATCAACCACAGGCAAAGACTCTTTGATACAAGCATAGTAGAAAACCACAAGGCTCCTTATAACTCCCGGTATGGGAAATGGTGACCATATTTGGTGACCAGAAAGGCCTCCTTTCCAAGCCCTGCATATCCCTAGTATTCCAGTTCCTCCTCGTGTCTCATTACAACCTGAATTCCCTGAAAATGATGGATGGCAAGAGATTTTCCACTTGAAAGTCTCCCAACATTGTGGTTGGCCCAATTTGTCTCTACTTGCTCCTCCTCCATCGGTTAACCCAATTGTCCAAGTTTCCCCTGCACACTCACAAGTACAGTCTTCACACGCAAGAAAGAGGTTAAAAACAGAATCCCACCATGCACCTGATAAAGGAAAAGTTGTTGTTTCCCCCTCCTCTCCCTCAAACGACTCTGCCAAATCTAGTTCATCCTGCATGCATTTGAGAGATGATTTCTCTCATGTTATCAGTGAGATTAGGCTTAAAGGCTCCACACAACCTAAGGAAAATTCAAATAAATCAAAGGGAGACAACAACAACAAGGGGAAAATTGCCTCCCAGAGTGGAAAATACGGTTTTTGAGTGTTTTGATTTATTGATTGTTGAGAACATTGGAATTCTGAATTTTTTGGACAACACGCTATTTTTTGGATATGTTGGATATTATATTTTTGGATATGGTTTCAAATACAATTGAGATTGATATTCAAATTATGAGAGTGATGATGGGATCCACAAGGAGGGATGTGTTTGATTGATTAACTAGTTGTGTTTATGTTGTTAAGAAACTAAAGGGAGTCACAAGGGGTCCCACCTACTAGTTATTATTTATTAAGACCCTTATTATTATTTTATTAATTTCCCCCCTAAACTAAAAGTTAGTTGAGTTTTAGTTAACTTAACTAAAAAAGGTAGTTTAACTACTTCAACTAATTTGATTTCTTAAAGGCAAAAAGAGAAGGAGGAAAAAGAGGAGAAAAGAAGGAGAAAGCATACTAAGGTCTTCTCTCGAGTTTTATTGAGATAATTCAGTTTTCATTCATTCTTTAATTCATTGAAAGCCTAATTCTCTTTTATGATAGCAGGGTCCTATTGTAGACAGCAAGATTCAAGGTTGAATTACATCATTCAGACACTTGTTTTTCAAAGGTGTTGATCTATCTTTGATAGTCTGTGTAGAATTGTATGTTTGTGAATTAAATTTCATGACTGATAAAGGATATTGTGCAGAGTCGAGTGGGAAGCAATCTGTGGGAAGCAATCTGTGGCAAGGTTATCCAGCTTTTAAAGTTCGGTTTTTTACTTTCTGTTCGAAGTCCTTTTGTATGGTTTTCATTGGGGACATCTAAGTTTGACTTTGGTCCAAACTTCCCGAGGGAACGATTCTTTTGATAAATTGGAATGAAATAAGTGATTTCTTTATGTCTCATCTATGTTGATTATTGACTTAGTATTTTTACTTTTTTCTCTACATTTATTTCTGCATCTATTATATTCAGAAAATTACATAAATATTGAATTTTTCAGCAATCTTTTATTTATAAGAAAATCATCCTAAGCCCTTGTAACCAATACTTGTGGATTAGGAAACAATTTTTGTTGGCTATAAACATAGGGTGATATTCCCGTCTATATTGCTTAGCCAGGTAAGATCTGAAAATGCTTGAGTAAGATCATTTCGTGTCTTTTCCTCAACATTTATTTGGCCTTTCTGGTTGTAAAACATATTAGTGTTAGTCCTAACTATTATATGGTTGGTTAGTGGCTATGTGATTTTCATTTGAGTTATTTTCGGGTGCATATAATATCGCAAGGCATATGGTATGGCATGAAAACTTGGCAATGGTTAACGTGAATGTTTTGGGTGGCACATTGGTCAAGGAATAATCGTCGCAGTTTTCAGTGGTTTGGAAATTGATTACATGGTTAATGCATTGGTGATTGTTGGTTGTCTTGTACTTTGGAATTGAATAGGATAGGAGATGGAAGTGATGTGCAGTAAATGCACGTCACTCCATACTCTCCCCATCATTCTATCACCCTAGTATGGTTCTTTGTTGCATTTTGGTATGTTGGTGGTTAACCTCCGCATTTCACGCTTGGGAATAAAACGCTCGGCCATCTCTCCCTTTTAATCTCTCAGTTACAAGTATGGTTCTTTTTCACCCCATCCATGAATTACACTCTGTGTATGAACAAACAATGTATTAGTAATTCTTGGGTTTGTGTTTTCTCGAGGATTGCAACTATGTAAATGTTTGGTTTTTCTCTCTGGAATGATTGTGTAATTGTTCGGATTGCTAGTAAAAGAATTGGTTCTTAGTTGAGTTGTGCATTCGTTGGTTGCTCTGTTGGTTAAAATAGTGGTGGGTCTCTGTGGATTTTTAAATGAATATGAGTATTATCGCTCTATGTTTTTATGGTGGAGGGTTTCTCTCTGTTTATTATTACATGTTGCTTCCTCACAGTTATGAGTGTAGCCCTATCCAATCGTGTGCATACCGCCATTTGGTTGTTGTGTATTTCTGGAACCAGAGTCATGGTCGTGGGCTCAGTGTCTTGGCACCAAAATATTTCAGGAATTAGTCTTAGGGTGGCCATAACGTCAATATATTTTCTTTATGGTTGTTGGGTGATATAAGTCATGCCTTGGGTTATACATCCTCGTTGGCATTGTTGTCAAATGATTCAGCTCTTAAGAAATATATAAAGGTTATACCTCTGTGTGTTCTGGGTAACTATCATTGTCCAGTGGATGTTCATCACCCCTCTACAAACGTGAGCGCACTATGTGCATCAGTTTTTCTACCCTACCCATTTTTGCTTCCTTTGTGGCTAACTGTTGTGCCATTTCCTAGACCGGGAGTTATAAGTAACCCTATGGTTTTATACTATGTTTGTATCGAAGAGTATTTTCCTATGGTTGATATGTCTCTGAGGACCTCCAGTTATCTATGATATTGATGACTAAGCGCACTCTTGATTATCTCTTTGTATTTGTTGTGACAGAGCCCAATTTTAAAAATCCCCAATTGTTCTTTCCCCTGTCGGGCATCTTTTTGGCTGTCAAGATTGGTTATCAAGTGGAGTGGTTATGGAATGTTTTGTCGAGTCCCTATCTCGTCTTCCTATGATGAAATTGGTTGAAAAGTTGTGATTGGGAATGAGTAATAATATGCAGTCAAGGGTTTCCTCTTTTTCATTATACTTTTGATCGTTGTGTTCTTACAGCATGGTGTTAATTGCAAATTGGAGACCACTATGTGTTTCACTAAGCCCTATCAGGGTTATAGATAATTATGGAATTGGCAATTGTGTGTATTTGGTTATGTTCACTATGTGTATGTTATGGAATCATCGGGAATGTTGTAAATAGTTACATCGACAATGATGAGGTTCAAAGTTTTATATTGATTGTGGTTCCGTTACAAGAACTTATTGGTTGAGATGTTGAAGAATGTATGAAATCGGGCATGTTTTAGAAGTCTATTTAAATTGGAAAGGGACATGTGCATATGTTTTAATTGGTCGATTGTGAATTGATGGACAATGCATGATATTTCTATAAGAAATGCATTATGGGATAGAGGTGGAGCAATGTTGTTGTGTGTTTTCTTTCGATTCATAAAAGAAAGGGAAAGAAACTAGAGACCAAGCATTTTCTTAACAGGACTGTTGAATGGAAAGTTGTTTCAATTATGAGTTTGATTGCAGACTGTTCTAATTGAGAATTTTTTGAGGAATTTAAATGTTGAATAGTGAACAGTTTTGATACACAGTTATTATTGAATTGGTATTGGTTTGAGTACAGAGTTATGTTTATTGATTACTTGATTTGTTTTATGAAAAGTATTTGTTATTTCCCTGCCATTCTCTCACTTTCCCGCACATTACAAGTCCCCTCACCTTCCCAGAGTCATTATTCACTCCATGTTCTTAAAATTAAATTATAGTTAAATGAAAACTATATTTACAGCAGTTGAAGGATGGCACGGGGATGAGTTACAGTTGATATTTTTTTTATTACAATACAGTTGATTGTTTGATGCTTTTTTGAGCAATAATCATGATCTACCCCCCTTCATTTTACCACTTTTTTCTCAATACAATCCCTTATATATCCCAAAACCCTTATTCACCCCCTGCTCATTGACAAGTATTAAACGATTTTTATTGATTGGATTGCATGAGTCTGATGTGTTGTTGAGCCAAACTTTGTTTCATATTTAAAGAGATGTCATTTATGGTCTGTTAAAGGAGCTACTTTCTAATAAATAATGCATATAGGAATGAGCTTCTTTAACAGAGGTAGCCATGGTCGGGGTAACAGGGGAACAGGAAATTGGAACAGGGGCCCTAGAAGGCCAAGGTTTTCTATACATTTTGATGCAGACTCACAAAGTTGAGCCAGCTATTCCAAGATGGATTTTTTAACTGGATTGGACAAGGAGTGGTCCAACCTAGGCCAGAAAGGCCTCTTTTCCAAGCCTTGCATATCCCCGGTATCCCAGTTCCTCCTCATATGTTGAGGAAAAGATATGAAATGATCTTACTCAAGCATTTTCATATCTTACTTGGCTTAACCAAGATAGACGAGAATATCACCCTATGTTTATAGCCATCAAAAATTGTTTCCTAATCCACAAGTATTGGTTACAAGGGCTTAGGCTGATTTTCTTATAAATAAAAGATTGTTGAAAAATTCAATATTTATGTAATTTTCTCAATATAACAGATGCAGAAATAAATGTAGAGACAGAAATAAAAATACCAAGTCAATAATCAACACAGATGAGACATAAAGAAATCACTCATTTCATTCCAATTTATCAAAAGAATCATTCTCTTTAAAAAAATCCCTGAGGAAGTTTGGACCAAAGTCAAACCTATATGTCCCCGATGAAAACCATACAAAAGGACTTCTGACAGAAAGTAAAAAATTGAACTTTAAAAGTTCGATCAGCTTGCCACAGATTGTTTCCCACTCGACTCTACACAATATCCTTTATCAGTCATGAAATTTAATTCACAAACAGACAAGTCTACAGAGACTATCAAAGATAGATCAACGACTCTGAAAAACAAGTGTCTGAATGATGTAATTCAGCCTTGAATCTTGTTGTCTACAATAGGACCCTGCTATCATAAAAGAGAATTAGGCTTTCAATGAATTAAAGAATGAATGAAAACTGAATTATCTTAATAAAATGTTGGTTGTGGAGCCTGATTATCTTCCTGATTCAGAGGTCCTTGCTTTCAGTCGTGTTTATACCCCATAAAGTATTTACACCCTAGAAGTATGTACACTCTTCCACGCAAGGGAGTGCAAAAGGAGCCTACCCCCTCTGCGGGGCTATGCACCCGGCTGGGGGGTCTGGGGGCAAGTGGGCCCCCAGCGGCGATTCGGGGGCGAAGCCCCCGAAGCAAAAATTGGCTTGTAAAAGTATATTGTAATTTCATTGTAAATCTGGACCGTTCATTATAAGGTCAGAGATCTAACGGTAGAGATTATGTTAGGGTTTTTTTCCCTAGAAGGCAACCCTCTTTTATGAGGGAAATGTATTGTGGCTATGTATGATGGTGAATATTGTATTCTGAGTGAGAAGACTATGAGAGAAAGAAGAGGAAGTTACAATGGGTTTTGTTGTAGGTTGTATCCCTTCACTTGCTGGATAATAATAAAGGAAGGACCTAGCAATTTCTCTGGTGGACGTAGCCCACACTGGGTGAACCACGTAAATCTATGTCTCTCTTGTATTGTGTGTCTTATGTGTTTTGTTTCTGCATTTGTTTTATTTTATTGCTTCGCGGTCCTGTTTTTCTAACATAAAACTCAAGAGCAGACCTTAGTATGCTTTCTCCTTATATTCTCCTCTTGTTCCTCCTTCTCTTTTTGCCTTTAAGAATTAGAATTAGTTGAAGTAGTTAAACTACCTCTTTTAGTTAAGTTAACTAAAACTCAACTAACTTTTAGTTTAGGCGGAAAATTAATAAAATAATAATAAGGGTCTTAATAAATAATAACTAGTAGGTGGGACCCCTTGTGACTCCCTTTAGTTTCTTAACAACATAAACACAACTAGTTAATCAATCAAACACATCCCTCCTAGTGGCTCCCAGCATCACTCTCATAATTTGAAAATTAGTATCAATGATATTTGAAACCATATCCAAAAATATAATATCCAACATATCCAAAAAATAGTGTGTTGTCCAAAAACTTCAGAAGTCAACTGTTCCCAACAATCCATAAATGAAAACACTCAAAAACCATATTTGCCACTCTGGGAGGAAATTTTCCCCTTGTTTTTGTTGTCTCCCTTTGATTTCTCTGAATTTTCATTAGGTTGTGTGGAGCCTTTAGCCCTAATCTCATTGATAACATGAGAGAAATCATCTCTCAAATGCATGCGGTATGAAATGGATTTGGCAGAGTCGTTTGAGGGAGAGGAGGGGGCAGCAGTAGCTTTTCCTTTATCAGGTGCATGGTGGGCTCCAGTTTTTAACATCTTGCTTGCGTGGGAAGACTGTACTGGTGAGTGTGTAGGGGCAGCTTGGACAATTGGGTTAACCAGTGGAGGAGGAGAAGGTAGAGACAAATTGGGTCAGCCACAATCATGGGAGACTGTCGGGTGGAAAATCTCTTTCCATCCATCATTTTCAGGGACTTC
>ML795184.1:97624-129375 GCA_009831015.1 Picea engelmannii
GTTTTACTTTTAAAGCAATTCAATAGTTGGTTAAGGCATTGTTTATGAAGTGTTGATTTTGTTACATCGAATACCAAGTTTCTTTAGCATATATTGAGAAGTGATATTGTAATCATTGTTATTGTACAAACATTGATTTACTTCATTAATATTATTGCTCAATTGCTTATGATCAGAAATGTCATTGATTATATGAAGTACTAACCACCAAGCAAGCTTGCACATGTAGTTTCTTGTTGCTTTGTCTTGGGCAGATAATATTCTTGGTTTTTACTTCCGGTTATCTTTATTGGATATAATACGGAATTTCTGATCAGGTGGTGACTTGTGAGGGGGATTATTATCACTTAGCCTTGCTAAACCTTTTTCCTTCTCAAAACCCCAGGTCACCGGGGATGTCTCCCCTGGGTCTTACCTCCCTAAATAGAAATAACCTTCCCATCGAGGTGACAGAGGATGGGATTGGTTTAGTTATACCATTTTTACCTCTTTTCATCAACCCATTATCCTAACTACAAAATGTGCGATAACATGGCCTAGGTTGGACCACTCCTTGTCCAATCCAGTTAAAAAATCCAACTTGGAATAGATAGCTCAACTCTTGTGAGTCTGCATCAAAATGTATAGAAAATTTTGGCCTTCTAGGGCCCCTGATCCAATTTCCTCTTCCCATGTTAGCTCGACCATGGCTACCTCTGCTAAAGAAGCTCATTCATGTATGCATTATTTATTAGCAACAAGTTCCTTTAACAAACCATACATGACATCTCTTTAAATATGAAACAAAGTTTGGCTCGGCAACACATCAGACTCATGCAATCTAATCCAAAAAATTGTTTAATACTTTTCAATGAGAAGGCAGTGAATAAGGGTTATGGGATATATGAGGGATTGTATTTAGCGAAAAATGGTAAAATGAAGGGGGGTAGATCATGATTACTGCTCAACAAATTATCAAACAATCAATTGTATTGTAATAACAAAACATAACAATTTTAACTCATCCATGTGTCATCCTTAAACTTCTATAATATAGAGTTTTCATTTAACTATAATTTAATTTTAAGAACAGGGAGTGAATAGTGAATCTGGGAAGGTGAGGGGACTTTTAATGTGTGGAAAAGTCAGAGAATGGCAGGGAAATAACAAATATTGTTCATAAAATAAATCAAGTAATCAATAAAAATAACTCTATACTCAAACCAACACCAATTGAATAATTATTGTGTATCAAAATTGTTCATTGTTCAGCATTTAAATTCCTCAAAAAATTCTCAATTAGAACACTCTGCAATCAAACTCATAATTGAAACAAATTTCAAAAGTCTTGTTAAGAAAATTCTTGGTCTTTAATTTATTTTTCTTTCCCTTTAAGAATTAAATAAAACACACAGCAACATTGCTCCACCTCTATCCCATAATGCATTTTTTTAAAAATATCATACATTGTCCATCAATTCACAATCAGCCAATTAAAACATATGCACAGGTCCCTTTCCTATTTGAACAGACTTCTAAAACATGTCTGATTTGATACATTCTTCGACATCTCAACCAATAAGTTCTTGTAATGGAACCATAGTCAATATAAAACTTCGAACCTCATCACTTTCGATGTAAATATTTCGATCATGCCCGATGATTCCATAACATACACACATCGAAAAAGAGGTAGCCCTTGATGACATATTATTACTCATTCCCAATCACAACTTTTCAACCAATTTCATCATAGGAAGACGAGATAGGGACTCGAAAAAACATTCCATAACCACTCCACTTGATAACCAATCTTGACAACCAAAAATATGCCCGACAGGGGAAAGAACAGTTGGGGATTTTCAAAATCGGGCTCTATCACAACAAATACAAAGAGGTAATCAAGAGTGCACTCAGTCATCAATAGTACAAAGAACTAGAGGTCCTCAGAGGCATTTCAACCATAGGAAAATAATCTTCGATGCGAGCATAGTAGAAAACCACAGGGTTCCTTATAACTCCCGGTCTGGGAAATGGCACAACAGTTAGCCACGGAGGAAGCAACGAAGGGTTGGGTATAAAAATCGATGCACATATTGCGCTCACATTTGCAGAGGGGCATTGAACGTCCACTGGAAAGTTACATTTACCCAGAACACACATAGGTATAACCTCTGTCTATTTTTTAAGAGCCGAAACATTTAAAAACAATTCCAGCGAGGATGCATAACTCAAGGCATAACTTATATCACCCAACAACCATAAAGAATATATATCGACGTTATGGCCACCCTAAGATTGATTCTTGAAATATTTTTGGTGCCAAGACATTGAGCCCACGACCATGACTCTGGTTCAAGAAATACACAGCAACCAAATGGCGGTCTGCACACGACTGGATAATGCTACACTCATAAATATTAGGAAGCAATGGGAAATAATAAATAGAGTGAAACCCTCCACCATTAAAACATAGAGCGATAATACTCATATTCATTTAAAAATACACAGAGACCCACCACGATTTTAACCAACAGAGCAACCAGCGAATGTACAACTCAACCAAAAACCAATTCTTTTACTTGCAATCCGAACAATTGCACAGTCATTCCAGGGAGAAAAACCACGCATTTACATAGTTGCAATCCTCAGGAAAACACAAACCCAAGCATTGCTGAGCCATTTTTTTTTCATACACAGAGCGTAATTCATGGATGGAGTGAAAAAGAACCATACCTGTAACTAAGAGCTTAAAAGGGCGAGTTGGCCGACCATTTCCTTCCCAAGCCTGAAATGCGGAACTTAAACACCAACAGACCAAAATGCAACAAAGAACCATACTAGGGTGATGGCCTGATGGGGGGAGTATGGAGTGACATGCATTTACTGCACGTCGCTTCCATATCCTATCATATTCAATTCTGAAGTACAAGACAGCCAACAATCACCAATGCACTAACCATGTAATCAATTTCCAAACCATTGAAAATTGCAATGATTATTCCTTGCCCAATGTGCCACCCAAAACATTCACATTAATCATTGCCAAGTTTTCATGCCATACCATATTCCTTTCAATATTATATGCACACGAAAATAACTCAAATGAAAATCGCATAGCCACTAACCAACCATATAATGGTTAGGACTAACACTAACATGTTTTACATTTCCATTTGCACATAAATTTTAACATAGCTTAAACATAGACCCTTTCCTTTTAGGATTGTTCCCATAAGTGTCTTCTCTTTTTTTTGGTTATGTCATTACTAACATATTTCTTGTGTATGTGTAGCCAAGTAATAAATCATGGTGACATGATTAAACATAGCAACTTTAAATATATGCCAATCATAATATAAAACTAATGCTTTGAATTTCAGAACATCCCATAGAATGCATCATCCACCTGTCATTATGTCAAAATGAAACCAATATTACATTGTCAACCATATAGGACCCTGTAAGCAGCATCGAAACAACAACAAAAAATGTGTGAAATGACTATCTTCGAGCCTCCAGTCTACAAGGGGGTCCCACCTACTAGTATTATATTATTAGCATAGTTTAAATAATAGGGCTTTAGCAATACTTTTTTGGTGAAATTCCTCGTTGTGATTTTAATCGTCAACAAACTGGCGACTCCACAGGGAAATATGTTTCCAATTGATTAAGAACTCCGAATGTATGGTTTCGCAGACCAAGTAACATCAGATCAAGAAGATATAAATCAGAATGATTATGCAACAGGGGGAAGCGAGCAAATTTAATGGAAAAGTGACTGGGAATTTGGGAATAACTCATGGAAAGTGTTAAGTATGAGGGGGTTTATCCTTGTAAGCATAATCATTTAACTATAATTTTCTCTTGACTTCAAGGAGAAAAAAAATTTGGACTTGCTCTTTTGAATATCTAAATGATGAAGAAATGGAAAGCAGAAGTGAGAAGTAACCAACTATCTCATAAGACAACAGTGAAAGCAAATAAAAAAATCAATGATGCTTTCAGGGGGAACATCATAACAGTCGTGTAAGTTTGATTTTTATTGACGAACAATACTTTGCAGGAGTGTCGTTGTGGAAGAACTAATCCAACATTTTATTCTTGACCAAAAATTGAAATCAAAAGAACAAAAGCAAGAAATTTCATACATAAATGAAACTGAAAAATTGAAAACAGTAGAAATGGAATGACAGAAATGCAAACAACAGAAGGAAAACTACTAAAATTAAAGTAGAATTGAAATAACAAAAATGAAACTACTAAAATGAAAACATAACTAGACTACTAATATATAGAACAATCCAAACAACGTTAAACTCTTCAAGTTGGTTCCACGTAGTGTTTTAAGTGAGAATCGTTAGTGTTGTAGGAAAACAATCGCTCTTGTAAATCCTTTAGAATGTAAGAGTTTTCACCTAGGACAAAAGCGATCTTGAAAGGACCCAACCATAATTTTTGAAACTTCAAGACATATGATCATCTTTTAGAGTACATGATTAGATCATCAAGATAGATATGAATAATCTTGCCAATCAAATCGTCAAAAACTTTCTGCATAGCCCCTTGCAATGTGACACTTGCATGGGATAATCCAAAAGGCATACGTTCCTAACAAAAATTTCCCCAACGAGTAATAAAGGTTATTTTATATTTATCTACCCTTTTTATCTTGATTTGATTGTAACCAGAGAAATCGTCAAGTAAGGACATCATTTGTGACCCTGCAACTTGCTGCAAAATAATTTCCATATTTGGGAGAGGAAAGTGATATTTTATGCTAGCCCGATTTAATGCGCGAAAATCTACGCATAATCTGATTTTACCAGTTGTTTTCTGAACGGGAACCAAATTAAAAACCCATTCTGAATACTTAACCAGAAAGATAATTCCAAGCTTCAAGAGTTTTTCCAACTCCATTTGAATAGTTTCTCTAGTGCAAGGTTTATAGCTCTTTGTTTTTGCCTAACTGTTTTTATGCCCTCCTTGATAGGAATGGGATGATGTATAAGAGTAGGATCAAAACCACGAAGATACTCATAAGACCAAGAAAAGACATCTTGAAATCCACCAAGCAGCATGGAAAACTTCATTTTTTCTTCATCAGAACATTGGGCACCTATTTTAACATTCTTTGGAGACTCGGGTGTTCCAATGTTCAAAGAGATGGTTTCACCCACCTTCCTTTTCGACTCCTCTTATTTATGTTTCTCTTTATTTCCTACATCACTCAATGAAAATGAACTCTCTAGAGGAGTCAAGCCCTTAGGAATCTTGTTATCTTCCATGTGTATAATTTTCTTATGCTTATAAGGTTCATTTTGAATGATAGCACAAATGCTCTCATCGCTAGGGAAGACCTGCCATGATTCTATATTGTCAGGGATATGTGGAAGATATAGATATTGAAAAGTACAATCAGGTTTTTGTGGCAGAAGTTGACAATTAGGAGAGGCTGCAAAAATAGTTAATCGATCATCCATTGAGTTCAATTCCCTCTTAACTTGAGTAATGTTGAAAGATAATAGGTTCGAGATAAGTGCCCAAACATTTTAGGTGTAGTGTTTCATCAACTTGTTGCTAGGGGAATATATCTTACGTACAAGGTTCACAACAAGCTCGGAATCCCCAAAAACTGTAAGGTGACCACAACCCAGATTATAGTTGTTTTCAATGCCTAATAATAAAGCTTCAAATTCAGTGACATTGTTTGTGCAAGCAAAATCCAACCTGTAAGAAAAGTTATGAATTTTCCCCACAGGAGAGTACAAGATAATACCAGTTATGTTTCCTTCATTATAGCATGAACCATCAAAGTGCATATGCCACATACCGTCATCTAAGTCGATTTTCTCCAAGGGAGTGTTATCCTCCTCGGAAAAGATGGAATACACTCCTAGGTCCTCTTCGATATAATTCACATTAGGTTGTGGAACACTTTCTATGTAAGGTGAAATCCTTCCCTCTCTAAGGACTATGATGTTTTTACCATTCCGAGGAACGGATAAGTGTGTCCCATCGAGTGAGAGGCATCCACCCGTCAAAGCTTTCCAATATCTTCCTAGGATGATTGAGTAGTTTCTTACTGGCATATGAATTACCTAAATAATAAGGTTTGTCCTTATTTCAGGGTGCACGCACAAAACCAAGGTCATGTCCTTGATTTCACCTATGGTCGTTTGTTGTAGACTATTATAAGAGAGCATGCTTCTGGTGTTTTCATTTGTACAATACAAGCCTAGATCTCCCATAATAATCTTCGGCATTACACTAGGGGCTGACCCGCCGTCAATGAGGCAACAATGGGCAATCTTATCCATAATCTTTACAGAAATATAAAATGGGTGTTTTTTTACAGGGTGTCTAAAGTTATGTACACCTAGTTTATTTACAGATGAATCCTCTTCATATACCTCTTCAGAGAGGTTGTCTAAAATGGAAGATTTTCCTTCCATGAATTATTTTAGATGCCTCTGTTGTTCAGGGATGGCAACCATGTCCAGAAGGGTTTCATCTGCTTTGATGTTGGCCAACTGATTTAGAATATTGTATTTGGAAGAGGGGAGAGGGGAGGTAGTTCCTTGACTGTCATGAGCCTTAGGAACCTGAACAGTAGCAGCTGGTGAGGATGAGCTCGGGCTAGAATAATTGTGGGGAGGATCATATTTTATTTTGGGAGCATAGGATTGATTCCTAGTATTGATGATCATGACATATTCTGGCTCTGCAAAATCTAGGACAGCGATGGTATTTTCAGACCTCTTACCAAATATTTTATCTCTGGAACTCTTCTTTACCTCACATGTACTTTCCTCATGGTGTTCCTCACAAAATTTACACCAACTACGAGGCATGAGAGCTTTAGGATAAAAATTGTTTTCATTTGGATTTCTAAAGGGGGGTCCAAAAGAGGATGAAGCACCAGGGATAAGAGGGGAGACATTTCCTTTTCGCTCATACGCTATCATATGATTATTCATGTCATGTACAATTTGTAAGAGGGCAGACATGTCTATCTATTTAACTGAATCTCCCTAAGGAAGACATGTTCTTTCAAGTTGTTCTTCATACTCTAAACAGGTATGCAAAGAGGAATCGAGGTTATCAAGGGCCTTTTGCTCAAGCCTATGACGGTATGGAGAAGGTAATGCATTATAATAATGCATGAAAGTGGCTTGGTTTTGAGGTCGAATGAGTTTAGGGATTTGATTGTATAACTTGTTGAAACGCAAGTTGAAGGACTTGATGGTCTCACCATCCTTATAAGCGATGTTATTGTATTCTTGTAACTGCTCGGTTGGGATTTTGGATTTCCCATAGGTGTATTTTAACCAATAGACTAAATCCTCCCAAGTAGATAAAATATTAGGAGGGAGATCAAATAAATCGGCTGCAGCCTTCCCTTCAAGGGAATTGACAAATAAGCACATGCAAGTATCGTTGTCATTGGCTCCTATGTTGTGAAAGGCATTATAAAATTCCACCAAATGTTCATTTGTAGTGACAATGTTATTCCCTGGAAACCTAGGAAGATGCTCTTTGAATTTAGGATGTGGACGAGTAGCAGGTCCCAGGTTAAGAGGAGAGGAAACATGCCACGGTGTGGTTGTAGCATCTTCTTCAAATTGAAAAAACCCATACTTTTTAATGACTTTGGTGGGGTTTGTGGTAGATTGGACAAGGACTTAGTAACTATATAAGCTACCAATCACTGACAAAGTTGAATATTGAGATGAAGAAGCACCTCCAATGACACCAGAACCACCACTAGATGTCATCTTGTAGATAATAGGTAAGGGAGAGAAAGATGAACTGGATGAATCAGACAAGGTTCTACTTAGAGCACTTTGTTGGGTCGATAACACAACGTTCCTTCTTCCTATTTCAGCAATAGGATTAATTTCAGATGATAAGCCTCTTCTTCTCCTAGAAACATGAGGATCTGAGGACATGAAAAGAAGGACAAAGTTGAAGTAAAAATAAAGTTATGGTTGATTCCTAAGTTGTTTATGCCTAGCTTCCCAATGTTCTTGGGCACTTGTGTCTTGTTCAATTGTTGACCATGAATGATTAAGCTCAGCCCAGGTATTAGCAGTGTTAAACAAGTTTAAAGCAATGTTGGTCTGATCTTGAAAACCAGGCTCAATATTAGGTTGCCTTGCAATAGGTACAGTTATTAAGAAATGAAACAGTCCAAGAATTAATATCATAAAAATAGATATATTCGATGATAATCAAGCATAAAAATAAACCAGAGAGATATTGAAGATCTCCGCAGTATGGTCACCAAATAAATGTTGAGGAAAAGATATGAAATGATCTTACTTGCTCATTTTCAGATCTTACTTGGCTAAATAAAGATAGACGGGAATATCACCCTATGTTTATAGGCATCAAAAATTGTTTCCTAATCCACAAGTATTGGTTACAAGGGCTTAGGTTGATTTTCTTATAAATAAAAGATTGTTGAAAAATTCAATATTTATGTAATTTTCTGAATATAACAGATGCAGAAATAAATGTAGAGACACAAGTAAAAATACCAAGTCAATAATCAACATAGATGAGACATAAAGCAATCGCTTATTTCATTCGAATTTATCAAAAGAATTGTTCTCTTTACAAAATTCCCTGGGGAAGTTTGGACCAAAGTCAAACTTAGATGTCCACGATGAAAACCATACAAAAGGACTTCTGACAGAAGGTAAAAAACTGAACTTTAAAAGCTCAATCAGCTTGCCATGGATTGTTGCCCACTCGACTATGCACAATATCCTTTATCAGTCATGAAATTTAATTCACAAACAGACAAGTCTACATAGACTATCAAAGATAGATCAACACCTCTGAAAAACAAGTGTCTGAATGATGTAATTCAGCCTTGAATCTTGTTGTCTACAATAGGACCCTACTATCATAAAATAAATTAGGCTTTCAATAAATTAAAGAATGAAGCAAAACTGAATTATCTCAATAAAACTCAAGAGAAAACCTTAGTATGTTTTATTCTTCTATTTAACTCTTGTTCCTCCTCTTTTTTCCTTTAAGCAATCAAAATTAGTTGAAGTAGTTAAACTACCTCTTTTAGTTAAGTTAACTAAAACTCAACTAACTTTTAGTTTAGGGGGTGGATTAATAAAATAATAATAAGGGTCTTAATAGATAATAACTAGTAGGTGGGACCCCTTGTGACTCCCTTTAGTTTCTTAACAACATAAACACAACTAGTTAATCAATAAAACACATCCCTTTTTGTGGCTCCCATCATCACTCTCATAATTTGAAAATTAATATCAATGATATTTGAAACCATATCCAAAAATATAATATCCAACGTATACAAAAAAATAGTGTGTTGTCCAAAAACTTCAGAAGTCAATTGTTCTCAACAATCAATAAATGAAAACACTCAAAAACCATATTTTCCACTCTGGGAGGAAATTTGCCCCTTGTTGTTGTTGTCTCCCTTTGATTTCTCTGAATTTTCCTTAGGTTGTGTGGATCCTTTAGGCCTAATCTCAATGATAACATGAGAGCAATCATCTCTCAAATGCATGCGGGATGAAATGGATTTGCTAGAGTCATTTGAGGGAGAGGAGAGGGCAGTAGCAGCTTTTCATTTATCATGTGCATGGTGGGCTTCAGTTTTTAACCTCTTGCTTGTGTGGGAAGACTGTATTGGTGAGTGTGCAGGGGAATATTGGACAATTGGGTTAACCGGTGGACGAGGAGCAGGTAGAGACAAATTGGGCCAGCCATGATGTTGGGAGATTGTCGGGTGGACAATCTCTTTTCATCCGTCATTTTCAAGGAATTCAAGTTATAATGAGGCATGAGGGGGAACTAGGATACCAGGGACATGCGGGGCTTGGAAAGGAGTCATTTATGGCCTAGGTTCGACCAATCCTTGTCCAATCCAGTTAAAAAATCCATCTTGGAATAGTTGGCTCAACTCTTGTGAGTCTGCATCAAAATGTATAGAAAACCTTGGCCTTCTAGGGCCCCTATTCCAATTTCCTCTTCCCCTGTTACCCCGACCATGGCTACCTCTAATGAAGAATATCATTAATGTATGCATTATTTATTAGCAACTAGTTCCTTTAACAAACCATACATGACATCTCTTTAAATATGAAACAAAGTTTGGCTCAGCAACACATCAGACTCATGCAATCCAATCCATAAAAATCATTTAATACTTGTCAATGAGAAGGGGGTGAATAAGGGTTTTGGGATATATGATGGATTGTATTGAACGAAAAGTGGTAAAATGAAGGGGGGTAGATCATGATTACTGCTCAAAAAATCATCAAACAATCAATTGTATTGTAATAAAAAAACATATCAACTGTAACTCATCCATGTGCCATCCTTCAACTACTATGATATAGAGTTTTCATTTAACTATAATTTAATTTTAAGAACAGGGAGTGAATAGTGAATCTGGGAAGGTGAGGGGACTTGTAATGTGCGTAAAAGTGAGAGAATTGCAGGGAAATAACGAATAATGTTCATAAAACAAATCAAGTAATCAATAAACATAAATCTGTACTCAAACCAACACCAATTCAATAATTATTGTGTATCAAAATTTTTCATTGTTCAGCATTTAAATTCCTCAAAAAAAATTCAATTAGAATAATCTGCAATCAAACTCATAATTGAAACAACTTTCAATAGTCTTGTTAAGAAAAATTTTGGTCTTTAATTTTTTTTTCTTTCCTTTTAAGAATTAAAGAAAACACACAACAACATTGCTCCACCTCTATCCCATAATGCATTTATTATAAAAATAGCATACATTGTCCATCAATTCACAATCGGCCAATTAAAACATATGCACATGTCGCTTTCCAATTTGAACGGCCTTCTAAAACATACCCAATTTCATACATTCTTTGACATATCAACCAATAAGTTTTGTAACGGAACCGTAATCAATATAAAACTTTGAACCTCATCATTGTCGATGTAACTATTTCCAACATGTCCTACGCACAATGAACATAACCAAATACACATAGTTTCCAATTCCATAATTATCTATAACCCTGATAGGGCCTAGTGAAACACACAATAATCTCCAATTTGCAATTAACACCATGTTGTAAGAACACAGCAATCGAAAGTATAACGAAAAAGAGGCATCCCTTGACTGCATATTATTACTGATTCCCAATCACAACTTTTCAACCAATTTCATCATAGGAAGATTAGATAGGGACTCGACAAAACATTCCATAACCACTCCACTTGATAACCAATCTTGACAACCAAACAGATGCCCGACAAAGGCAAGAACAGTTAGGTATTTTTAAAATCGGGCTCTGTCACAACAAATACAAAGAGGTAATCAAGAGTGTGCTAAGTTATAAATAGCACAGAGAACTGGAGGTCCTTAGAGGCATATCAACCATAGGAAAAGACACTTTGATACAAGCATAGTAGAAAACCACAGGGTTCCTTATAACTTCGGGTCTAGGAAATGGCACAAGAGTTAGCCACAGAGGAAGAAACGATGGGTAGGGTAGAAAAACCGATGCACATAGTGCACTCACGTTTGCAGAGGGGTGGTGAACATCCATTGGATAGTGACAGTTACCCAGACCACACAGAGGTATAACCTTTGTCTATTTCTTAAGAGCCGAATCATTTAACAACAATGCCAGTGAGGATGCATAACTCGAGGCATAACTTATATCACCCAACAACCATAAATCATATATATAGACATTATGGCCACCCTATGACCGATTCCTGAAATATTTTTGGTGCCAAGACACTGAGCCCACGACCATGACTCTAGTTCAAGAAATAGACAGCAACCAAATGGCGGTCTGCACACGTATGGATAGGGATACACTCATAATTGTGAGGAAGAAACAGGCAATAATAAACCGAGTGAAACCCTCCACCATTAAAACACAAAGCGATAATACCCATATTCATTTAAAAATCCACAGAGACCCACCACGATTTTAACCAACAGAGAAACCAACAAATGTACAACTCAACCAAAAACCAATTCTTTTACTTGCAATCTGAACAATTATGCAGTCATTCCAAAGAGAAAAACCACGCATTTACACAGTTTCAATCCTCAGGAAAACACAAACCCAAGAATTACTAAGCCATTTTTTGTTCATACACAGAGCGTAATTCATGGATGGGGTGAAAAAGAACCATACCTGTAACCGAGAGCTTAAAAGGGTGAGTCGGCCTTGTGTTTCCTTCCCAAGCCTAAAATGCAAAGCTTAACCACCAACAGACCAAAATTCAACAAAGAACCATACGAGGGTGACGACCTAATGGGGGGAGTATGGAGTGATGTGCATTTATTGTACGTCGCTTCCATCTCTTATCCTATTCAATTCCGAAGTACAAGAGAGACAACAATCACTAATGCACTAACCATGTAATCAATTTCCAAACCATTGAAAACTGTGACTGTTGGCACAGAGGGGCAGACCCAAGGTTCAACGCTCAAGAGCGCACCAACAAATCCCTAAATACTGGCCCTTTCGGCAACACCTGCGAAGCAGATGAAGTCTCACCCGAGGTAGAGGCAAGGGTGGTTGCAAGACTCAGGTGTCTGCAACCTTAGCTAAGACACAGATCTGTGATTATCTTTCTTATAGCGCACTTAGCATCAGTTATTCCTTAACATACATTCATTAATATACTTTGCAGAAGTCACAGAGAATCATAGTGAATCATTATACTAAGAATGATTCAGTACTTATTCACAGAAATATAGGTTAGATTCAACAGATCAAGCACTAGGCATCTCATATATCAGATCTAATTTTCATTCATTCATCAACAACACAGAGCATGACTAGATCTACTTAATCACATCAAGCACTTAGCCAAAAAAAAGATACATACATAAGAGTGAAGCACAAAACACTATACAAACAGTTACCATGGTTCACCCCCACCCTGGGGCTACGTCCATGAAGTCTTCTTTATATTATCTTGGTCAATAAGTTACAGCATAGAGATTTAATGGCCCTTACTTTGCACAGGACAGAAGATATGTGCAGCTCGCTAGATCCTTCTTCATTGCTCTTCAGCATCAGACTATAACAACCTGCACTTAGCTCTTTGATCTCATGCACAGAAAACTCTAAGATACATCCTATCACACAGATCAAATTACTAGCACTAAGCTTTCATTCATACATCACACGGATGTACTACATTACTATCTCCCCTTATATTACTATATATATTTCCTATTTATAGATTACAAAATGGGCCTAAACGTGGGTAAACCCACAAGCCAACATCCCTTTCCTGTTACATCAACCCAAAACCCTAAAATGGAACCCAAAATAGGTCTTGCTTCCTTATTTTCCGCTTCGTGTTGCGCTCCTTCCTTGGCAAGTTGTCGCAATCCCAAAAGTGGTCGAGTATGACCAAGTACTCTTCAAAACTTGGTCAAGGGCCAATAGCGACGATTATTCCTTGCCCAGTGTGCCACCCAAAACATTCACATTAACCATTTCCAAGTTTTCATGCCATACCATATGCCTTGCAATATTATATGCGCCCAAAAATAACTCAAATGAAAATCGCATAACCACTAACCAACCATATAATAGTTAGGACTAACACTAACATGTTTTACATTTCCATTTGCACATAACTTTTAACATAGCTTAAACATAGACCCTTTCCTTTTAGGATTGTTCCCAAAATTTTCTCTCTTTGTTTTGGTTATGTCATTACTAACATATTTCTTGTGTATGTGTAGCCAGGTAATAAATCATGGTGACATGATTAAACATAGCAACCGTAAATATATGTCAATCATAACATAAAACTAATGCTTTGAATTTCAGAACATCCCATAGAATGCATCATCCACCTGTCACTATGTCAAAATGAAACCAAGACTGCATCGTCAACCATATAGGACCATGTAAGCAGCATGGAAACATCAACAAAAAATGTGTGACATGACTATCTTCGAGCCTCCATTTTACAAGGGGATCCCACCTACTAGTATTATATTATTAGCATACTTTAAATAATAGGGCTTTAGCAATACTTTGTGGGCGAAATTCCTCGTTGGGATTTTAATCTTCAATAGTTTTCATTTTTTATTTTGATATATATGGACGAAAGGTGATAGAACCACCCTAGATTTTATGGTTTTATGTTTCACTGTAGGCAGAGGTCCACCAGGAGATGTTGTGGTTCTCATGCACTCTACGGTGAGTACATTTCCCCAAGTAGGAGCCAAATGTTATCCCCAACTCCTAGTGAAGGAGATGATGTCTCGAGGCCTTCAGGTTGCAGACATGGAGTACGGAGAGACATCTAGACCAGTAGTGTCCACTTGCACAGATCGAGGCCCACTTCACCAACACAGCTCCAGTTTCATCACGACGTTATCCACCACTTCAGTTGGCTTCAGGAGGACATTGGGTCTTGCTCCATTAGGTATAATTCAAGTATTATGGTGAGTGTCATTTCAATATTTTAGGCATTTGATTTTGTTACATTTTAAACTTCTTTTGATTATGTAATGTCTTCTTGGACATTATGCTCTTTGCCCTGTTTCACTTTGGTACTGGTTTACATTACACCCTAGTAAGTGGGTCGCCCTTGGGAATAGGTTTTCTAATGGGAGGTTCTCTTGATGATTCATCGTGCCATTTTCGACCATACTTGTCACTTTCCACACTTCATCCCCTCGTATCCTTACCTTTTGGGATTTTCGGGTGTACTGACCCAAGAAGGGGTTGTCCCTCATTTCATGGGAAGAAGGGGTTGAAGGCCCAAAGGATTTTAGCTGGAAAAATATAAGATACAATCATGAACCTTATATATGTTTTCCAAGGGATCCTAAGGACAATGAAATGCCTCTTGTAATAAACTGATGGGACCCGTAAAAAAATAACTAATACAAATGTCAACTAAGGTGGAGCATGTATGGGAGTTACTATTTTTCATGCTTAGGTAGAAGCCCCACACATATTTTAAACTTAGGGAAGCATGATGTGACCAAGGTAGCATCAATGTGGGCATTGTTTATCATGCTTAGGTAGAAGCCCCATCTTGGCTTCAATCTAGAAACATATTAAAAGAATAAAAGGCAATAAATGGGCTTGGAAAATGGTTCCATTAAAAACAAAGATGCAGCACACCCTCTACAAAGGCACCCATAAATGAGACACTATAATCCATTGTATGTCATGAACCCCATGCCCAAGAGTCTTTCCCCCATCCATGTCATTGTTATAGTAAATTTTGCCTCACTACATGCATCTTCCTTGGATGGTCTTCCATTTCCCTCTGCAGACCTCATCTTCCCCTTTTTTATGTGCACTCCAGAGCTAAAATACTCATTTTTTAACATGTGCGTGACCTCCCAGTTATGGAGCATGCATACATATGTGGGCTGCTCCATTACAGCCCGCGTACAACGGTTTAGGCTCTCAAAAAATAAAAACTATGTCGAGTTTCCATGCCATGTCACGAGATCCATGATCCTTGACCTTCCATATGTTGGAAACACTCTGACTCAACTCTTCAATTCCATTTGGAAGCTATAAATTGATCCATATCCAAGCCTTGGATATACACAATTCATCATTGAGAGCAAAGATACACTGGAGAAATTTCACTTTATATTGAGTCTGCATCCCTTTGTCCTTGAAAGTCTAAACTTCTTGTGTTCATCCCCCAAGCTCTTATTATCTTTTGATGGAGAACCTCATTGACTCCTACATGTGAGCTTACCTTTGTGGAGGATTGAAGTGGTGGAGGACCAGCTAGAGGGACTTAGTTTCTCGGTTCCAATATGTGTCGTTACAGAAGTTTGTCACCTATGTACTTATGTCGATTACATTTAATAGAAATACTATTTTTTCATCCAATTGATATCTTGCAAATATTTATATTCCTTTCCATGGGCATATTTCTTATGTATGTTAATGGATTATGTTGATTTATATGCTAACATTATATATTAATACCACATGCTTGTGTATCTTATTTGTTGAAGACAAGTTGCAGGTGTAAAGATTTGGGTTGTGTTCTCAACGGTGGTCTTCTTCAGACATCTGGACAAGGTAGGATTCTAGACTTCTCTTGTTAGAATTTCATTTATACAACATACCTAAGATTAGAGTTGATTTCAGGTGTTGTTCTGTCTATTGTGGTTTTCCCCTAGCCATAGAGATATTTTCCTTGTAACAGGATTGGCAACTCCACTAGGGAGGTCTCCTTTTTTGGGATATTGGGTGTTTTTCTCCCTTATTTTCTCTCTGTTTGCCTAATTTTATTGGTCGTTTGTTTCTTGACAATCTGTATTCATATTTATATCTGAGTTTCTTGGCTTAACGCTTGCCCAGACAGTGTCTTCCTTGACATGCATGGGTTGTCCCTTGACAAGGCACGTACATACGTGGGTTGTTTTCCTTTAGGGTGCGTACATACGTGAGTTGTTGTTTAAACAGTCGTGTACATTGTCTCTTTAGTCTTATTCGGCTGAGTTTGGTGGTTTTTGGGTGAGTTTTGTTGGTTGTTGAGACTTCATGGGTCCCTTTTCTGACTATTAAGTTCCTACAAAGTGATAGGAAGTTGTTTTATTGGTGAATCCTTTGGGGGAACTCCTTTCTTGTCATTCTTCTCATTTTTTTGTCCTTGTGCACCAGTCTGGGTATTTTCTTCTTGGTATCTTGCTTGGCTTGTCTCCTTTTGCTTGCAGTAGGGTCTTCCTACGACTTTATTATTTAGTCCTTGCATTGTCTTTTTATTATATCGAAAATAAAAAAACAAACTGCATTCTTTCATTTTACTTATGGAATTTGCACTTTTGGCTACTTTACATTAGTTTTGGCATCTTAGGAAAGATTGCACTTCATCGAAATTGTAGAGATTGCATCTTGGAAATAGAATTTAGAAGCATACCATCTCATTGAAAATCAAGACTAGTACTTAGCAGTGTTTTTACATTTGTTTCTTTTTATTTATGTTGAGTCATAATACCATCAGTTTCACGATCGCACCTTTTGAGTAAGAAGAAGCCATTAAAATTAACGTTGAATAATTAAAATTGATTAAAAACGATTTTATTTTTCAAGGTACACAAAACCAGTGTAGGACCTAGGGCCTTAGAATATGATTTTGTGAGTAAACTTCTCCAAGGCTATAAAACTGAACATATGTGTCTGATCAGGAAGTGGTGAAACCCATTATATAATTGGTGTCCTCAAGAGGCTCCGCTCACACCAGAGTTAAGTACGAGTTTGCGCTAAGTTGTTTGTAGATATATCCCCCTAATACCTTCCTAGTGTCAGATATATTTATGGGGTTCTATTCGTAATTGGGGGTCTTTATAGTGCCTTTACCTCCGTGAGAGGTAGTGCTTTCGAGACTTTGGGCTTTGTTACCCTGCCCATATGGTGGACTGGACTTGTGACTTCTTTCCTAAGCATTGGTTATATCATTGTGACTTTAATTTCTTGACATAGGTAGCCACAAAGGTTTCTTCCAGGGGTTATTATGCAAGTACCCTGAGTCAGATACGAGTCAGACAACACACAGTCTTTATGGAGGATTTCCTCTTCGGAGGGATCTGACCAACTACGTTGTGAAGCCTATGAGGGTCCTTATAATTGATTTTGACACCTTCACTCTATTTTTGTAGAGAGGCATACCTACTTTAGTTTGGGAGGTCCCTTTCAGCCATTATATCATGTTTTTGTGCATCGACCTTTTGATTTATTTAGGAGTGTGCTCTTTGATTATTAGTTGGCCTTAGTGTTTTATATTATATCTCGAGTTCTAAGTCATTGTGGATAAATACCAGCCTCCTTGTCGGTCTATTCATATTTTGAAGTTACCACCACGTCTTGATCCTTTACCGAAACCACCTTCTAAAAGGTGTAGAGTTAATAAGTGTGGTGCATATATATCCACCTCCTAGTCTCATGATCATCCTAACATGAGTATTGAGTTAGATATGAACGTCTCAAGAAGCCTTTCGAATCCCCTATCCTATGTGATTAGTGGGGGCCCTCGACTCCCTTATCCTCAGTGGTGTGGATGTCAGAGGCTTCGTCATCTAGTGTTTCCCAAACTATGAGCTATGCTCGGCCCATGAGGATGAATCCTTTTGTATTTCCTTTCGGTATGTCAAATCATGATTCTCAGTCAATACCTAATTCGGCCTCTAATCTTTTTTATTTTGGTACCATTGAAATGATGTCGCACTTATCATCCTTTGTTTTGATGGCTAATTTGAATCCTAGTTTTCGGTCTGGGGGCACGACACCTACTTATGTTCCTTTCTCATTTGGTGGAGTTCATATTCCCCAAGTGAATCTTATGGTTGTAGGTTGGAATTCTCCTTCCTCCAGGCCTAATCCTAGCTTCATTTCTCCAATATGGAGTGCTCAAATGGTCGATTGGTTTACTTCCAATATTACATCCCTCTTTCCCTCTTTCTCCACGTTGATTCCTACGAATGCATTTATTATGGAGAACCCCCCTCTATCCTTGGGTGTTTCATCTGGAGGGAGTCAGTTTTACGGTATGGGAAACCCCTAGCATGGAATTCCTTCATCTGGGGGAAACATATATAATCCTTATCATGTCACATCTACGGGTATGGTGCCCTTACAAACTTTCATGAATCAGTTAGGAGGAGGATATTATCCTACTGGACAGGGCCATGGTATATACCAGAACCCTAGATGGTCTGCAATATCTCAACCCCAATATTTCTCGGGAGCATGGGCTCAGACGTCGCAACACCGGCTCCCTTTTATGCCCATATTAAATCTCCCAGATTTATTGAAATTGATGAATTACCTTGTGCATCACGATCCGTCATGGCCCCCTGTCCCCACCAAGCTTCCTTCGAACATTCCAAAATTTGAAGGCAATATTGGTGAGGACTCAGGTGATCATGTGACTACTTTCCACATATGGTGCTCATATAACTCACTAAATGATGATTATATTCATTTGAGGATATTTCAATGCACCCTCATGGGGTTCGCTATGAAGTGGTACATCGAGCTACCTGGGGGAACCTACGGAACTTTCAGTCATATGGTGTTGGTTTTTCTAAATCACTTCCAATTACCGGTTCGTTACGATTTCATCCTAGAACTTTTGTCGACTCTTCGTCAATATAAATCCACACATATCTTCCATCATATCCAAGAGTGGCGCATATGGAAGAGGTTGATTAAAGCCTACATTCCTCCAAAAAAAAAATTGGAATGGTTCCTCAAGTATTTGTTTCCTTACATTTCGAAGGATCTGTCTACATCCAGAGTGACCACTGAGGAAGAATCCATCTTCAAATCCCAGCAGTTGGACCTTATATATGCTCAATATGGGATGCTTTATGAAATCCTCCCTGACGCACCACAGTCAAACTAAGATCCTAGACAAAAGCTCGAGCCTCATGTCAACGACATCATAGGCTCCATAAATGCTAAGACTACAGACATGGTGACGAACCAGTTGAAATATTTGTCTCTGAGCCAGGCTGTAGTAGGAAAAGCTTCAGCTTCGTCCTCCACCACCAAGTAGGAGGATGTGCATTATGTACAGTCGTCGTCAAACCTGAATGGTAACTAGCAACCAGGAGGGAACAAGAGGAAAGGACGTGGTAATAATCATAAGGTTGGGGAAAATAATAATAATAATAAAGCCAAGGATGACAATAATAATGATAAATTGAATAATAATGTTGGTGAGGGAAAGAAAGAAAAGAGGAAGGTGGATTTTCCCTGTAAACTTTGTACAGATGATCAATTTACCCACTTATGCCCCAAGATCGAAGAATCCTCGAGGATCTTATCGCAATCGCCTGTTGTACTGACAAACCTATTTCCACATAACCAAAATATGGCCTCGGGGACCTCTAACACCATAAATGCATCGAGTGGGAGCCAAAACCCCTCAACACATGAAGGTGGCCATCTATGCGTCAATGAGGTTAAGTCTCATATTGATGTAGACACTCGATCTTGCGATTACAGTTCTTCATAGACTGTTTCAGTTCCAAAGCCTCCTCCTCCCCTAGAAACACCCTTGAAAATTGATAATCCAGAGCCTTTGCCTTGTATTTTGAAATGAGTACTAAAGTGCTCTTCCCACAATCCTAATTCTAGAGCCACCCAAAACTACTCGATTGTCAAAGATTTGGGCCAAACCCCATGTGCGATGTCGGATTTGGAGGTGCTCAAGATGTGTCCTTCATAGAGGAACACCTTGTTATCTGTGTTAGGATCTCTAAACCTATGTGGCTCAAAGGTTATCAAGTTCGATGTCATGGACGTTAAGCCTCGCTTACCTTACCATGCGGCATTTCAAATCCATGTAGAGTACAAGAAAATTACCATCAAACGTATTGTAATTGATGAAGGTGCTTTGACATCCGTGATGTCCCTTTCCTATTGGAAATCCATTGGCTCTCCGCCCTTGTCTCAATCCATGACCATGTTTATTGCATTTGATGGGAATTATTTCAAACCCGATGGGATCCTTCCCGCTTTCCCAATCTAGTTATGTGGAAAGATTTTGTAGGTCGAGGTCGAGGTGGTTGATGCACCTCTTGACTACAATCTACTACTAGAGTGTAATTGGACTTATGCCATGATAGTCGTTGTCTCGTCATTTTTCCGCACTCTATTATTTCCTCGTGAAGGGAAGATTGTTACTATTGATCAGTTGTCCTTTGTGCATCATGTTCCTAATGCATCAGTGGGACCTTTGCTCCCTGTTATTGATAAATATCAGCAGGCAACTGAGAATGTTGGTGTCAGGATGTATTACTCCTTGATGGGTACTTTTGATTTCATGACACCAATTCAACATATTAATACCATTTACAGTGAGTCTTCGTCATCGATGAGCTATGTTCCTTTTCGTACTTCATGTTTCATGACCCTTGCAACCTACCTCCCCTGATTATTTCATATGAAGGTCATTTGCGCATTGGGATGGAAATATCATTGTTAGCAATAGAAGTGGTGTATCAATCTATTCTAGAATCTATTGTTGATTCGGATCCTTCCTCCTTGTGAACGGACAAGGTGGATCTTGTTTTAGAGCCCATATGGGTCGTTCAATCATATTTTTCACATGATTTTCTTGATGATAATTTACCTTCGGATGAAGCCATCTTAGAGGCCATGTCTGGTCATGATAGGCCTTGCAGCGATATGCATCATCGATCCTATTTTGTCTTGGAGATTGTTAGGATTGAGCAGGATGAATTTAGATCTACCCTAAGTGAGGTGGTCGGTCACATCGTAGTTCCATTAGATATGCATGGTATTTATGTTGAAGGAAACATGGTGAATATTTCTCCTACCCTCATGATCGACATCTCTCGTACCCCTAGTAAAATTGAGAATGTATATGTCGATGCGGATTGTTCACCTGAGGAAATTCAGATCTACATCGATCTCTTCAAAGAATTTTGAGATGTATTTTATTGGTCATATGAAGAGATGTCAGGGATCGACCCCAGCATTGTCAAGCATTAAATTAAAACCTATATGAATGATAAACATGTTCGGCAGCATCTTAGATTTGTTAATCCTAGGAAGGCCCCCGCTATTAAGGCAGAAGTAGAGAAGATACTCAATGTTGGTTTCATCTACCTGGTTCCCTTGACCGAATGGGTGTCCTTGACCTAGTTCCCATAGATAAAAGGCAAGGACCGTCTGAGTGTGTATGTATTTTAGAGGGACCTGAACAAAGTATGTCATAAATATAACTTCCCCACTCCTTTTATTGACGAGATTCTTGATGAATGTGCGGGAAGCGAAGTATTTTCCTTTATGGACTGATTTTCAGGTTATAATAAAATTTAGATCAAACTCGAGGATCAACACAAGATGACATTTATTTTTCCTTGGGGTACCTCTGCATACCAGAAAATGTCTTTCGGTCTTAAAAACGTTGGATTGACCTTTCAACATGCCATGACCTTTTCATTTCATGATCTTAAGCATATCATCGAAGCTTACCTAGATGATTTTGTTGCTCACTCTCACAATAGGGTAGATCACTCGACTCACCTTCGACTAGTATTTGAGAGATGTCATTATTATCGCATTCGGTTGAACCCTCACAAGTGTATCTTTTACGTTAGGTATGTTTGTCTTTTAGGATTCATAGTATCTAAGCATGGGATCATGGTAGATCCTATGAAGGTTACAGCAATACTTTGGTTTCCTCCCCCGCGCAACATTTGACAACTTCAGGGCTTACAGGGGAAGGCTAACTTTCTACGACGTTTCATAGTAAACTATGCAAACATAACTAAAGGTTTCATCCATTTTTGAAGAAGGAAACTCTGTTTATATGGGATGAGCGAACCTAGGAATCATTTGATGCACTTAAGAAAGCCTTGGAATCGGCACCTCTGCTAAAGCCCCCGGACTATAGTAGAGAATTTTTGCTTTATATCGTTGCGTCCTAAGGGATGGTTGGTATGGTACTAGTTCAAGAGGACGATGAGCTCCATGAGAACATTGTCTACTACCTTAGTTGAAATTTGGTTGTTCCTAAACTTAAATACTCTCACATAGAGAAGATGGCCTTGGTCGTTGTACATGTGGTTTAGAGGTTATGACATTATATATTAATCTGCAAAACTATCGTGATTGTGGATATCAATCCATTTCAATATGTCCTTACCATGTGTATCATATAAGGGAAATACAATAAGTGGATTGTTATTTTGCAATAATTTTATCTCGATTTTACTTCTGCGAAATCTAAGAAATCGCTAGTTTTTTCATAACTGATGTCAAACCTCCCTAGACTGGATGAGGATATTTTTCATGATGATTCATTTGTGGGTGAACATATTTTCCTTATATTGTCTTCACACGCCTGGTATGGAGACATTTTAATCTATCTTCAAACCTTGAAGCTCCTCCAGCATCTGTCGAGAGATGATCGACAATGTATATGTCATCAGACTAAGAACTACATTGTTATCGACGACACTTTGTATCGTCAAGGGGTGGATAATATCTTGCATCATTGTTTGAATCCCAAGGAAGTTGAAGTTGTTCTCAATGACTGTCATAGTGGGGCGTGTGGTGGTCATTTATCCAGGCTTGTGACAGCCCAAAATATATTGTGAGACGGTTATTTTTGGCCGTCAATTTTTAAAGATTGCATTGAAGTGGTCAAGAAAAGTCACCCTTGCCAGGTGTTCTCTCAGAAAATGCACTCGCACCCAATCCCTCTTCACCCGTTCATCACCGTCGGTCCCTTCACCAACTGGGGGGTGGATTTTATGGACTACAACCCAGCCTTGGCTGGGGGGGCACCAACATATTATCGTGGTCGTGGATTATTTCACTAAATGGGTAGAGGCCATGCCTACCAGTAAATCTGATGGTAAGACTACAGAATTCTTCATATTCAATCAGATCATTGCTCGGTTCGAAATCCCAAAAGAGATTTTCATTGATCATGGCATTCACTTCAAGAATGATATCATGATAGAGTTGGCATCGAAGATGGGGTTTACACACAATCATTCTTCCCCTTATTATTCCTGAGAAAATGGACAAGTAGAGGAGGTGAATAAATCTCTCAAGACCATTTTGCAGAAAACTGTCAGCTAGAGTAAATATGACTGGCATGTGATGCCTTACCCTACACTTTGGGAATACCGAACCACGGTAAATACTTCCACCGGTTTCTCATTGTTTCATTCAGTGCATGGTGTGGATTCAATTCTTCTTATTGAATGCAAAATTCCTTCCCTTAAATTGGAAATTGAGCTCCTACCTGACACATTTGATCTTGAAGAACACCTCGTGCACCTAGAGCACCTTGATGAGTAGCGTCGATATGCTTATACGGTTATCAAAGCAAATAAATGGTGTGTTAAGGTTCAATACAATAAATCTTTCTGTCCCTGGAAGTACGCTAAGGGTGACTTTGTTCTCCTTTATGACCAAGCCAAAGAACTACTAGGGGCAGGAAAGTTCAACCCCATGTGGCACGGTCCTTACATCATGTGTTGTGTTATAGAGAAAGGAGCCTATGAATTAGAATATTATGAGGGGAATATGTTGGACGAGCCCCTAAATGGGATCTACCTTAAAAGGTATTACGCTCGAGCCCTCAACTCAGGCCCGACCTTTATATATTAGTCTATATTTTATTTTCTTTTCTCTTTTGAGTCATCATCTTGCTTATTGAGTTTTCCCTTGGTTGGAATATTTCAAAGGAGTCTTTGGTGTACTTAGGATTCGCATACGGTACAATTTGTTATACACGTAACTTGGCTTCCGTCACTTGGGTTATTTACTCACCCAAGTGATAATTGGCGTCTTCGGGTGGTGTTTGTCTGGAGCCATCAACAAATAATGTGGCTGAGTATAGCATCATTATAGAGCTATTATATGATGCCATTTCACATGGTGTTCGATCTTTATAATTTCATCTGGAATCCCAGTTATTTGTATGTCAATTGAACAACGGTTACCATGTAAGAGATCCTACTTTACTCCGACGATTCCTATGGGTATGAATTTTGGAACGCCACTTTGATTTTCTTACTTATAATCACATCCCTAGAAGTTCTAATCAAGTATCTGATGCATATGATAATTACAGTTTAGATTGGAATTTGTCACATAACTAAATAGAAAACACATTTATATATTCATCCATTATAATATATATAAGTTGAGCCGAAGACCAAATGTTTTTTTGTTTTCCTATATCAAATTGAAAAACACAAAAAAATGAAATATATAAAAACCAATTTTATATAGTTTTTTCCTATGAACTAATAGCACAGTGAAAGACCTAGTTTTGTTCATGATTGTTTAACATATTTCCAGCATTGTATCGTTCATTTGTGCCTCCAGCAAGTATATTCCATCATCGGAATATAGGATAGGTTCTCAACCCGCTTTGCATTTTTGCATCGTCCTGTGAAGGGGATTCATATGCCCTAGGTACGAACCCATTTATTAGTGACACAAAACCTTCTCACGACTACTAGAGGTGTTTTTATTAAGTGGTAGTGAATTACCAAACATGGATACCCTATTTAGAACCCTTGTGTCATCTGTTGCCCATGCAAAATTTATTCCATAGAACCGGGAGTTCCTTATAGTCCCAATATGAATTCGTGTTCGAACCTCATTTTATTACTCAATATCATTCTGACCATTTCCTATGGGACTTCCCCTGAGTCTTGGTTAATCTCTTTTGCGACTCTCTAAAATATGAAAAGATTCCCGAGTGAACTTATCTCTTTCACACTCGTTAAATGGTCTTGAAAGGACATCTATTTGGTATAAGTTTAACCCTTTTCCAGACCAAGTAGACTATTTACGTAAAAGGAATACTCTAGTCACCATTGGCCAGAACAGTTTTCCTGGGTATTATTTTATATTTTTTCGGGCCTAGGGGACTAAATCTACAAAAAATGACATTTTTGAGTTAAGTTTTAATTTCACCGCATTATCCTTCTTGCATTTTTGAGCCTATTTTCGGCTCTTGATTTCTTGTTATAAGCCATTTTTCCTTAGCAATTCACATCACTATCCAAGCAGTGCCTTTCAAATATCCTTTTCATCTTGACACCCTTTACCTGTAGAGGAAACATCCCCTCGAGTGTCCATGCCCCACATGGGTTCCCTTGCATTGAGCATAGGTATGTTCCACTGCTTGGAACTAGTTTCTTACTCGCGACACTTGTTTCCTCTCCTGTATCATAGCATTTATGTGCCTATGAAAAAACTAAAAAAATATGAGTGGGAAACAAATATTATCTCCTATCAGCAGAAATCATATCACCTTTGAACGGAGCACAAACTCTTGAGTCCATTTTCATCCAAGGTTTGGTTTTATCATGACCATAGGAATTTGAACTCATTACTTAGATTTAACTCCTTCGACTGGTTATTCTTCCAGTCACTATGGAGATTTTGTTCATGCCTCCTGCATCACAAACTTTTTTCAATGATTGGTGTTAAGTCTATGTTGCCTAAGTTATCCATGTGTCTCTTACTCTTGTTCAAAGGAAGTATAAATCATGTGTCGGCCAATTCGCAGAAATCTTGACTTTGCATGTCGGTCGTACCCTCAGTGTATCTCAGAATCACATGAAGTTGTTGTCCTACCTTGCACCCTGGGCCTACTTTCTTCATTGGTAGGTAACATTTAACCCAGAAGATGACATCTTCTCATTGGTCGTTGATTGGGGGATTTCCCTTGTGTTCGAAATCAAGAAATATATTCACACATTGAGATTCGTGTAGTGTCTTGGATTCCATTATCCTCATTGGTGGTTTCCTTGCCTTTGTCGGCAGTTTTTCTTATTGGTTGATATTCAGAGGGTCTCTTTCGTGCACTACTTGCATATGGTGCATGCAAGAGACGCACATAGTCGTTTGTTCATGAAAATCCTATTCGTTCGAGCTCCTCCTAATTATCAAGTTATTTCTTTGTACCTCATTATGGATGATGAGAGATGCCTTAATTTTCTCCTTTTAGTGGGCCTCCTTCCATCGAACTCATCTCATCTATTATGGAAATGAGATCTAGAGTCCTATGAGTACCTAGAGGCTTATAGTCATCAGTGGTAGGTTCTCTCACCATCGACAGTTGGGAATACATCAATGTCTCTTGATCGATGGATTATTCAAGTGTTCGACTTCAACACCCTTATTCACACTTGTTGAATGTACTCAGTGCCTTGACACCTAGTTTCATTATCAATGGGTTGTCTCGTGTTTGTTACTGGTATACATTAATGATCGGTAATCAAATGAAGTCTCATTGTGTTCGACTTCAACTCAGCTATTCACATAATGTAGACTTGCACCTTCGGCGGATAGTGTAGAAGACCTCCAGCTTACAGTAGCATTACCCCATATTTGTTGATGTCCTTCATTGGACCAGTACATATATTACTTCATTGATCAAATATTGGATTGTACTCAATTATATACAGATAACTTCAGTTGATTTTGAGACTAGACTCCACTGTGTCTTGTTCGTGACTATGACAATTTATAGCATATGTCCACTTTTTATTGCCTATTCATGGACATGAACAACTATTTGATATATATCCACATGGATCTGTAGTGTAATTCATATTGGCAGACATGTGTACAAAATCATTATGAATTGTAATATTCTCATGAGTAACTAGTACTTCCAGTTGAGTCTTCATTACTCCACTTCTGGGAATTATAATGTATTTAGGCCATCACAAATACTCCTCTGACCTCACACATTAGGGGGCATTTGTTATAGCAAGTTTTTCCTCACTACATGCATCTTTCTTGGATGGCTTTCCATTTCCCTCTATAGACCTCATCTTTCCCTTTTTTCTGTGCACTCCAGAGCTAAAATACTCATTTTTTAACATGTGCGTGACCTCCCAGTTATGCACCACGCATACATACGCAGGATTCTCTATTACATCCTACATACATCGGGTTTGGCACTCAAAAATAAAAACTGCATTAGATTCCATGTCATGTCACGAGATCCATGATCCTTTACTTTCCATATGATGGAAATGCTCAGACTCGACTCTTCAATTCCATTTTAAGGCTATAAATTGAGCCATATCCAAGCCTTGCATATGCACAATTCATCATTTAGAGAAAAGATACTTTGGATAAATTTCACTTCATATTGAGATTACATCCCTTTGTCCTTGAAAGTTTGAACTTCTTGTGTTCATCCCCCAATCTCTTCTTATCTTGTGATGGAGAACCTCATTGACTCCTACATGTGAACTTGCCTTTGTGGAGGATTGAAGTGGTGGAGGCCCAGCTGGAGGGACTTAGTTTCTCGGTTCCGATATGTGCCATTATAGAAGTTTGTCACCTATGTACTTATGCGAATTACATTTAATAGAAATACTATTTTGTCATCCAATTCATATCTTGCAAATATTTATATTTCTTTCCATGGATGTATTTGCTATGTATGTTAATGAATTATGTTGATTTATTAGCTAACATTATATATCAATACCACATGCTTTCATATCTTGGTTGTTGAAGACAAGTTTCAAGTGTAAAGATTTGGGTCGTGTGCTCAATGGTGGTCTTCTTCAGACGTCTGCATGAGGTAGGCTTCTAGCCTTCTCTAGTTAGCATTTAATTTATACATCATACTTGAGATTAGAGTTGATTTCAAGTGTCGTTCCGTCTGTTGTGGTTTTTCCCTATCCATAGACATATCTTCCTCGTAACAGTCACTTCATCCACATGACTTAGAGAAAGGTTTGCTTGGGAAACACTCCTAAACTTGAGGTATGGTTCACCTAATAGGTCGCTTTGTCAATCCTCCCATACCTAAATTGGGAAAAATGTATAGGGTCTTTGAGCACTTTTTTATTTTGATGAGGTAGTTTGAATGTACATGCTTAGATGGTTCTTTTATTGATTTGATTTACTCATCATGATGCATTTGACTTGAGATCCTTAGAGGGCATATTCATTGTCTTTGTAGGACCTATTTGGTGGACAGTTTTGGAAGAACAAACCTAGCTTGGCCTTCCTTGGGGCTTGAATCCCACAGGTTGGATACCAAGGCCAACACACTGGATGATGATGAAATGCATTTGGAGGCCTAAGAGACACCTTGGACTATCTCACCTAATCCCTACAAGCCAAACGACTTGCCTTTGGAGGCCAAAACGTCACCTTTAAGGGCTTGACGTCACCCTAGGGCTAGGGTCTTGGTGGTGAAGAGACATTGGCACGTTTTGATGGAAAAGACTTGCATTGAAGTAAGAAACCCTAGCGCATGAGAAGGAGGCCCTAGAGGGCCCAATGACTACATTTTTCTCCTTCAATGACTTACTAAAAGTGCCAAGACGTCACCCTTTAGAGGGATGACATCAATTTAGGGTTTCTATTGTGCATTTTCAAAAGATTAATTGAATTTTGTATTGTAAAGGGGAAAATTAAGGATTGGTTTCCCCTTACTTTGTGGTTTACCCTTTTAATGTGGACAAACTATGTTTTAGTGAATTTGTATAAATAGAGATCATCTCTATTTCATTTAATCATAACTCTCCCATTGTGAGAAGTCTTCTAGCTGAAATTTTCACCTATTTGGGCAATCTCTCTCTCTTGTGCTTTTGTTATGATTTTTCTTTGCTATTGGTGGAAGAAGTAGTGTGTTATCTCTCTTGGAGCTATTCTTTTGCATTGTGGTAGATTAATCTTGTTAAAGAAGCGGTTTATATTAATAATGCTTGGACTAGGTAAGGAATCTATCTTGTATTGTTTATTTTCTTGGTTACAAGTTCAATTTTCTAGACTTTTTAGGGAGTATAAGGGCACACAAGCCCATTAATTCCATCATTTTTTTCTTGGAATAATTTTTTCATAAGGTTTTACTAGGGGAAGTAAAAGGGTTTGCACCCTCCTAGTACTTCCTAGCTAGTTTTTCTTGCCTTGGGGAGTAAAAGGGTTTACACCCCCAAGGAGATAGCATTCCTAGATCTTTTTATTTGACTCCATAACCCAATAGTTAAAGACACTATTCTTAAATGCATTGGATAAATAAATCTTTGCATTGGTAAATGTGAAAACATGAGATTTTGAGATTGTCTAAATTGGAAATTATTCTATGTGCTTAACGCATCATTGATCCCTTAAGGCGTCTGGTTTCTCTTAGAACTTCTTGTTATTGTTTCAAAATTTAACCTACAACCACTAGGGCTACAGAAAACCCTAAACAAATCTCTAAATAACTCACAATCCAACCATTAGAAGTTGCTAATAATTTACCCCTATAATATACTAGTCCTAATGCATCTTTTGGGTGGATTTTTGGCAAGTTTTGGTGGCTGTTTTTTCTACCATAACAACTTGTTTTCTACGTACATAAGGCTGCAAATATATCTCTGCAATACTTATCTATAAAATCCTTACATTGATGCTAAATTCTATGCTTTCATACTTGATTTTTACTTGTGTTTACTAGTTCATCTCTTACATCATTTGTTAGACTTTTAGCATCTTGTTTAGCAGCTCTAATAATCATTTATTCATTGATATATATCTTTTTTTACTATTGCAAATAGGGACAGCGAGATTAACTTTCTTCTCCACTTAACATATATCCTGTATACTTGGTGTTTCTTATGTCTCGAGAAGGTACCATCATCATCTGCAGATACTCAAACTTCTTGGAAACCATTGACCACTATCGAGACTCATATCCAAAGATACTTTCCTTTTAGCAACTTGAACTATAGGGGCATCCATTCATAAGTATAATTTTCCATATCTTTTACCCTAGGGTCACCCGAGATTCCCCCCTTGAGGTGATCACTTTCCCTCTAAAGTGACAGGAATACCTATCTGAGGTGACAGTGGGTAGGTATTCTGCTAGTTGTTGCCATTGTGTGGTTTGGGTATGGATTTTACCAACCTACATTTTGTGTGATAACAATCAACTCTAAAAATATCCTTTAATACTCGTCTATATTCATGCTCCCAAGCTTGAGTTCAAAGAACTCCTTCATTTTCCTATAATAGTAGCACATGGTTAGATATTTGTTTTCAAAATATCACTTGAATTCCATCCAAGTAACATTATTCTCATCAATGTTTTGCACTTGCACATATTGATCCCATAACATTGATTCTTTCCCCTTGAGATGATAAATGGAAATTCTCCCTTCCACCTACGAGGAGTAATTATGCAGCTAGAAGTATTTTCTCATACCCAGCAACCAAGTTTTGCATCCTCATCCTTCTTATGCTCACCATCAAAAGTAGGAGGCTTGATCTTATTCATTTCCCCCTATAGCTCATCCACCCCGATCCTTCTCTTATGCTTTCTTACAGGAGATGAGATCGAACTACTGCATGCTCTCCCAACTGAATATATTGGAGAGTGATGAAGATGCTTGTCGGCACTTTTTGTTTTTCTTCCCTTATCATGAGATTTGTGTCTTCATGGCCTGCTTGTCTATATCTCCTTATCCATCTGTTCCTCATTTTGTCCAAGATTTGTAGCAACTTGATGTTGAATCCTTCTTGTTCCTCCTTTTCTTTCATAAGCCTTTCGTTATCTACTTTATAAATTTGGATGCCCTTTTGCGAACTTTTTATTGTCTCTACCGAGTTCATGCTCTCTTCTAAGCCTTTCTTATGTCCATTGGATTATGTACCTTCAACACCCATACTAGCATAGAACCTTTCCATTTCTTCATCCTGACCATAGGTTCCTTGCACAACAACCATGATTTTAATCTGTATGTTGATCATGCCCTGAACTAATTGCTATTAATTCTGCAAAAAATGCAATCAACGAAATTTGTTAGGATAAATAATGTGACAACTTTATGAAAGTTATGCACAATTTCTCAGAATCCTTTATTTTCTTTTTCCTTTGGATGATTTTTAGCATCCAAACTCTAGTGTGCACACCCGTGCATTGTTGTTTTTGCACGCATCACAACTATATGTTATGCACCAATGTTTTCCACGCAAAATAAACTTTGCACTACGCAACACCAATCCTTAACGCACATGTCTATTTCATGTCGATCTCTGGCCCACACAAGTCTAGTGTTGAACCAATTTCTCTGATACCATAATGTAATGTCTCCATCCTTCCAATATGGGCCATGTCACACAATCTCAACTTCATCCTCTAGGATATTCTTTGTACCAACCCAAGTTCACAACTGGACAATGCTACCTCAAAATTCCTAGTGCACGGATACTACTTATAACGCTCCATGTTACAAGTAGACC